>PVHX01004649.1:27500-83772 GCA_004024805.1 Geosciurus inauris
ATATTATGGTGGATATTGTTAAATAGTGCACATCTTTTGCTATCTTTGGCAGAGATGACTATTGGTCACTAGAATCTGTTTTTCCATATCTTAGTAAACAGTGGTTGCTGGGATGTGGTTGTCTACATTTCCTGCATTTACTAGTCCCTTTTGCCACTGGATATGGTCAAACAAAGTAATGGGGTATGAGAAGAAGAAAAATGTGCTCTGTCCAGGCTAAGGCTGGAGAACTGTGTGCAAAGTTTCCAGATTCTTTTTTTCTTTTGGTCATATGAAAGCAGATGATGGAGCTCTGGGCTCTAAGGAATGGTAGGACAATATGAAGAACCTTGGATCCCTGAGTTACCATGTGGCTTTAAGCTCCTTGAGGAAAAACTATTTCAGTGTGATACATTTTGGAATCTTTCACTTGTAGACCAAACCAGCACTTTGGTCTACCCTAACTAATAGATTAGCTCTTTTTAGACCCTCATTTGCTATTGATTTTTGAAATCATTGTGTTGTGGAACTAAATGATCCACAAAAAACACCAGAATTTTGATTTCTAAGCAGCTGGTGAACATTTTTGGGTTATAACATTTCTCCAAATTTTGTTGTTATTCACAAATTTTCCATTTGTTTGTGAATTTTGTTCTCTGTCAAAACATTTAAGACTATTTTCCATCTTTTAGAAATTGAACAGCAGTTTTTCTGACACTGGTTTTTCTGATGATAAATAGTTTTTTTCCTTCTATTTTTGGGTGTTGGGGATGCTTAATGAAAAAAAAAAAAAAGAAACTACTAAGTATGCACCAAGATGCAGGAATTCCATATAACACTTACTAGAAGATTTCTCACAATTGGCATTGCAGTTTATTCTTAGAAGACAAACATTATGCATCTAGAAAATCTGAGGTCTTATCAGATAAAGGAACAGACAAGACCCTATCCTAACATTAAGCTCCCAAGTGAAAATGATATTATATAATTCAGCAGAAACACTAGCTGGAATTTTTTTCAGTAAGCTTTTCTACACTAATATTTTTTACAAAGTCAATTGTAATATTTCCAGGGTCAAGAAAACATTGTAGTCATTTGCTTCCTCCTTTAGATCTGAGTCCTTAGTTGAGGTTAGGATCATAGACTGGGAAATGGAAAGCAATTGAGGGCTAAAAGCTCAAGTGCCTTATTTTAATGGTTTCCCCTACCCCTGGAGGCTGCCAGTTTAGTAAAATTTGTATAACTTGTTAATTAATTTCAACTATTAGTCACATTGAAACAATGTAGTCTTGGAGATGGAACCCAAAACACAAATTGGTACATGGGTTGTATGATCTTAAGCCATTGCCCCCTTTTTAGGGTACTCTACTTGGTTTAATTCTTTAATATTTTTGACAATTGCAATTTAATGTAATGTTCATCAAGAAATTTTCCTAGAAAGAAAGTTACAACATATATTAATTACCTTTATATATTTATGCTCTTCGATGAGGTAGTGATTATCATTTCTTAGTATCTGTCTCAAGGATGTTTTAACTCTTTAATCAGTTAATCCAATCCACAATTATCAGGGCCCATTATTTCCCAGGAACTTTTCTAGGTCCTGGGGACCTAGAATTATACAAAGTCCCTGGACTCATGGGATTTATTTTTTAATGGTAAAATAATACGCAAATCAATAAATAAATATAAGCAATAAAATAATTCAGGTAATATTAAATTTGGGGATGAAGACAAGAATAGATTAAAGAAGTAGGTCCTCAGGCAGCAGTGTGTGGGGAGGAGTACACTTTATGTCGTTTACATAAAAAGTAGCAAAGTTTTCTTTAAGGAAGTGACATGGCAGGGGGCGGGGTATATATAAGGAGTGAGGAATCAAGTCCCATGAATCTCCTCAGATGGATATACCAGGCAGAGATGCTAGCAAGTACAAAGGCCCTAAGAGAAGATGAACCCTGAGAGAAGATGAACCAGACTAGTAGGAAGCCCAGCTTTATTGGAACAGGAAATGCGGTTGGAAAGAGAAGAGGGCCCAGATCTTGTCAGGCCTTCTAGACCAGGGTGTGGTATGTAGGTGCTGTTCTGAGTATGATGAGAAGCCACTGGAGAAAGGGAGGAAACATGTTAAACATTAATGTTTTTAAAAGGTTGTCTGTTTGCTATAGAGAGTGGTGTCTGTGTGAGGGGCAACATGGATCAGGGAACTCATTGGGGAGTATTTCATGGGTTCAGACTGAGAAGAGGCAGCCCAGACAGGTTGGAGGAGATGTGATCAGGAGTGTGCAGGGACAGTGGAACAAGTAAGTTGTGGGCTAGCCTTCTGAGCACAGAACTGACTGTGACTGAAGGCCTGGAGATAGGACCCCTGGGTTCAAGTTCCAGAATGATCCAGATGATTAGGTATCCCCTCTGAGTCTCACATCATCTACACACTGAGAACAATGATGTTAAGTCCTTCAAAGGCTACTGAAAGATATCTAGTAAAAAACAGACAAGATACAATTGAAAGTATTTTTGGAACATGAATACTGTTTGCCTTTGGTATCTGAAGGTTCTATACCTATAGACACACAAACCTCAGATAGAAAATACTTGGCCAAAAAACCCCAAAATTGTACCCATACTGAGCATGTATAGATTTGCAAGTCATTATTTTCTAAATAACATAATAGTTGTTTACATAGCATTACATTGTATTAGGTATTATAAGTCATACAGATATGATTTAAAGTATATGAGATTTAAAGAACCTGTGTAAGTTATATGCAAATAGTATGGCATTTTATATAAGAGACTTGAGCATCTGTGGATTTTTATGTTCAAGGAAGTCCCAGAACCATTCCCCCGCAGATACCAAGGGATGATGGTATCAGATATTCCCAAAATATTATTTATTGATGCATTATAGTATATTCATGAGAATAAATAACTGTGTTTTTTAAAAAAATTATTTTCTACCTGTTATAGAATCCACTATAAGGAAGTTAATATTATATACTATGTTTAAAATAGTTTTTAGTCATATAATTTTTTAGGAAGTATTTTTGTCAGGAACTCCTCTTTCCTTCTGTTTGGAATGGATTCCTATTAATTCCTGTTTTTTATTCTAAAGAGATATAAAACTTACCTTCCATTTGGGACCTGGTTTGCAGTGACAGAGTGGGAAGATTCACTTTGTAGGATCCTGGTTCTTGCAATAGTCCAAGTCCCTTACCTTTTATTGAAACACATATTCTTCATTTGCAAAATAATATGACAACACTCATTTAGAATAAGTCACTAAAGGCACATCGTCCAAAACATTTTGTAAATATTGGATTTTATTAGTTTGTATTTTCTTTTCTGTCCCTGATATTTTTGTGCCTATATGTACCAAAAAAAATGCCTCAAAGGAACTTTCTCTGAGAGTCATATATACCTGAAGATAACAATGATGCAATTTTCATGAATGAGATGGTGATACTAACCCTTCACCTCTCTTCCAGGGGTCTCCCTCACCCCAATTGCAGCTGCCAAAATTTTTGGCATAGAAAGATGGTTAAACTCACTTAACAACCATAACGTGTCTGTTAGGAAAATACATTTGGTGTCAGAAGATTTGGTCATAATGATAACAGAACATTTGAAATGTCTTAATTTCCTCCGCATAAATCAATCTGTTATTTCTTTCAAATAGTGTCTGAAGTGCATATGCACAAAATTAGCACTTCCAGGTTTTCATTCTGCAAGTGTGTTCTGATCCTAATACCCATTTGAATGTAGCAGTCCTAGGCAAAAGCTTTCAGAGGTCCTGGAATGCAGCTGGAAAGATATGTTGATCCCAAGCTGGGCTGGAACTCACCTGGGAACCAGAGTCCCTTCCTTTGTGGAGCTGGTTTTATGAAATCCCCTTTGAGTTCTTTCAATGGCTTTGTCTCTATGGGGCAATCTAGTAGAAAATGAAAAGGAAGAAGAGTGAAGGTTCATAATTAAATTACATAAGGACTGCAAGTAAGGAAGAGAATCATGCCATGATAAGGATCATTTTCTAATATCAATGAAACTTTGCTTTTAGTTCTTGTTTTACAAACTAGTGAAAAAGCATACTTGTCAGAAACAATGATAGAAAGATAATTTCATGTGGCCAAATAATCCCCAAATGTCAGGGAAGTGCCCCCAGAGCTGTGATAAAATAATGAGTTTTCTAAAAAAGAACCAGCTCTTTGATACCATGGTCATTTCAGGTTGTGAAGATCTTGAAGAAAAATACTGTACTTTTCCCATGTTTTGGTTGAGCCATATGACTTTTGCCTATGATTCCTGCATTTTCATTCTTTGCAGAGCTATTTTCAGAGACAAGCTGAAAGCACTTAGATTTAGTCCAGGCCTTATTCTTATAAATCTGGATCATGGTTCTTAAAAAATTTTGAAGTTAGGAAAGACACACACACACACACACACACACACTCACACACATGCACATAGTGCCTGCCACAATGGAGTAAATAATGATAATCCTGGAAAAGAAACCACTTATATTCTTCTAAATTATTGGGTTATAACCAAAGTGAGGGCCAGGGGAGTTTCTTATTTGTGTTTCTCATCTTGCTGAGGCCTAGTACACAGAATGTGCCTAATACATATTGAATGCATCAATGAAAAGGCACTAGTAGTTGTAATATTATAAGCCAATTCTGGTATTACAAGAAAAGCATAATGCTTTGCCAATTTAACCATCCAGAAATATAATGGCATGCTTAAATATACACAGCATGGAACTCTTTATGGTGTGTATAATCCAAACAGAGCCCACAATAGTAACCAATCCTATATAATTGTTTTGTTTTTAACAGGCTGAGCATGAGACATGTATATGTAAAAGAATAAAAGAAAACAGTTGGGAACAAATCCCTCAATAACTCAAAAGATGGGCTTAATTACCAAAAAGATATAAAAATTTTAAATGTATGCTCAATATCATAGATTCAAAATATATGAAGCAAAAAAAAAAGGAAGAATGTATAGATAATGTAGACAAATATGCAGCCATTGTGGAAAATTTTAATGCACCTCTCTAACAGTTGGTAGCATTTGTCCTTGAGGGAGGATATCAGAGGAGAAAAATACCTGCCTAATGTTGAGGTCTAGAGGATGTGGTCCTTGGGTACCAAAAATTTCAGAGTAGGAATGAATGGAACTCTTGCTATGGATACCAGGCATTGCTCTAAGTATTAATTTATTTAATTATCACAACAATCCTGTTGGAAAGTTGAAGTTTTACTAGGATTACCTAATTTCATTTCATTTCTTTTCTTTCTTCTTGTTTTTTTTTCTTTTTTGGTATTGGGGATTTAAGCTAGGATTTTGAGTTTGCTAAGACATATGCTGTACCACTGAGTTTTCCTCCCAGCAGATTGTCTAATTTTATAGATGAGGAAACCTAGGCAACAAGATAAATACACCTAATATCATAAATTGATGAAAACAGCATTTAAGCAGTTCACCTGAAAGCAATCTAGGACTGCTGGGTGCTAATTAGGTATTTCTTGGTTTGATCTGATTTTTTGCCAAAATTGTTGAATAAGCCTGATTTTATAGACATTTGAAACCATGATACTTTACATTATTTACATTTATGCAATATACTTTTCATACCAATCTTCAGCATTAGTTTCTAAGTGTTTGAGAAATGATATCACATTATTTGCAGAAGTGACCATCAACTAATCTGAATTGACAGGGAAAACATTCCAAGTTCATATTCAATCAAATATGAAGTCAAACTGACCTTATCATCTTCCTCTTTTGATAAATTAAAAGCTAAGCACTGTTTTAAAATTCTGAACAAAGATAATTGTTTCAAAGTGTAAACAATACAGATTTGTCAATAATTAACTGAAGATTGAAGCAAAACCTATCAAAAAACTATTTTCAGGCATATTGGGTTTCATCCTGAGGGAAAAAAATGAAGTGTGAAAGCAACAAATGCTTGGAATTGCAAGGATGAAAATAAAGATCTGATCCTTAATCAAATGAAATGATTACTAATAAACAAAATCTAGAAATAAAATCCCACCTCTCAGCATGATCTCAAATACCATATTTTCATAATTGAAGAGTTTATTCTTTAAGATGTTAATTCTTTCTTCTACTTTAATCCTGCTTAATATTTGTTAGCAGAGTTTTACTGGAGTGCAGGATGTTAACATTTGAAATTAGGTGAAAAAAGTTATTTAAAGGAATAGAAATATGTAAAATAATTCATACCATCTTAAGAATTATAGGGAAGTCTCAAAAACATGAACAAAAGGAATTATTTAAATGTCATCCCATTTAAATGGTAAATGCTCCATGACATGTTTTTTAGTTTATTGGCAGTGAGAGAATTGATCAACATGCCCCTTGTTTTGAATGTCCTTTCTCTCCCTTCTCCCACTCTTAGGCATCTTCGTGTCTTCCATATGTCTGGATCAATCTGCTGATTTCCCTCATACTTTCCCATCCCCCTTAAGACTTCAGCAAATCATTTGAGACCCTTTGGAATGATCAGAAATTAGGAATCTTATTGATTATGTATTGTTTTCTTTTTTAACACAAATATTTCCCTGGTCCACTTCTTGCTTCTGCTTTGGTGATTTAAGGTAGGTTAATTTGGCCAGGGATAATCAATTCTATATATACATAACAGAAAGCCTTAAAAATATTGCAAGATGGCATTTTGGGAGAGGGGGAGGATATACTAAAGCGAAATACACTATACAACAGGACCTGATAAAATGCATCACAATGTTATATATAATATGCGATTTTCAGTTCAATGGTAAGAGAAAATTCACAATGGAAAGCTTTACAATTTTTTCTTTGAAAATCCTCACACAGTTTAAGAAGACTGGAGAAAACACATTTCAGCAGGATTGGCAGTCCGTCAAATCTGTGTGCTCTAAGTTTAGAACCAAACTCAATCTGCCCCCTCTTCAAGTTCTGTTCTGTGCTGGCAAAACACCACTTGCTTGTTCAAAGGAAGAAGGAAGGCTTTATAAAACTTAAAAAACTTACTGGACATAAAATAACTCCTCAACAATTATATTATTCTCAGCTTAAGTAAAATTGAATTAAACACATATGGTTGACATTTCCTTTCAGACACATGGGTATAAAATAAATAGAAAAATACTTAGCAACACTTGTTTGGAATTTTGCAAAACTTAATGTCTCAAATTTGCCCAAGTTCACTTGATTTTTTTAAGGTGTTAGGATTTCCTAGCTCTTATTTCTGTTTTTCTTATTACCAACTCTTTTTATATTTTGAGGAGATGTTCCTTTTGGGATAATTCTTTGCGATATTTGAAGTCAAATATTGCAACATTGTGTTGTTTTAAGACACAAAAACTGAAATGTGAAAATATATCATATTCTATTTAAGTTTAATTATGTAGTCTGAATGAAACATATATGTAAATATTATAGACATATAACTGTTTATAAAAGGTTCATCCTAAGTATTTCATATAAATATGTATTTCAAGTTTTACAAATCGTTTGTGAAATCTTATAGGTAGGTCTATATAGCTATTTATAAAATATACTGGAAAGACTCACAATTAAGATTGAGGAAATTAAAATGGTACAAAGCAGTAAATTATTTAGCTTCTCTGAATGCTTTTCTTTAGCTACAGAAGTTTGGAAGTGGACTTCTGATAATATTTAATTTTATCTTATACTGATTTTATATAAGTCTGATTCCAATATGAAGTCTGAAAATTACTTGTGATGTTATGGTTAACAATGTGAATTTTTTTTTTAGTATTTTTTAGTTATACATGGACACAGTGTCTTTATTTTGTTTATTTATTTTTATGTGGTGCTGAGGATGGAACCCAGTGCCTCACACGTGCGAGGCAAGTGCTCTGCCACTGAGCCACAATCTCAGCCCAACAATGTGAATTTTAACTGGATTTGTGTTTTTATTTGTTACTGTATTCTTGATCTCAGGTGGATGCAAGCCAAGTTGAATATTTCATTCTCTTAAAACCCTTCAGACTACTTATGATGTGCTTTCATCAATCTTAATGTGTAACAGCCAAACTTAATTATATCAATCAAAATGTATATCAGTAGGTTACTCAGGAATTTCAGCAATGCCATATCCATATCCTACTTTACTTCACCCTTCAGAGCTGTGACACTGTATAGTATAATAGTTATGGTTATAATCTCTGAATTTAGACTCTTTGACTTAAAATCCTCACTCTTCCACTTTATGACACTTGACTTTATCTCTCTGTACCTCAGTGTTTTTCAGTTTATTGGTCATGAGTGAACTGATCTACATAGCCCCTTGTTTTAAATGTCCATTCTCTCTCTTCTTCCACTCTCAAGCATTTTTATGCCTTCCATATGTCTGGATCAATCTGCTGATTTCCCTTATGCTTTGCCATCTCCCTCAAGACTTTAGTGAATCATCCAAGACTCTTTGGATTGATCAGAAATTAGGAACTTTATTATGTATTGTTATTTGTATATGTTGTTGATTAGTAAAAAGATGATAAACTATTTCATTAGATAGTTCTGAGGAGTTCCTAGTTTTGTGATCAAAGTCTTTGGCATAGTGCCTGGTACACAGCAGATTTTCAACACATATTAGTTACTTCTTTGCTTCTTTATAGTTAAAAGACCTTTAAGAAGATAGCCCCCATTGGTCTAGTTCAACAAGGTTATGGTTTTGACTTCTTTACTTCTTTTTCCTGCTCTAATTTTTTAACTTGAAGTACAATTCCTAGCACATAAATGAACTATTTAAAGGATAAAATTCAGAGGCATTTAGTGTATACACAATATTGTGCAATCATCACCTTTATCTATTCACTTACATGCCCTTTACCATGTGGAGGAAGTTCTCTTCTGCACCTACTTTGTTGAGAATTTTGTCATGAAATGGTATTGAATTTTGTAAAATGCTTTTCATTTGAGAGGATCATGTGGGTTTTTCTAATTCTAATGATTTCATATCAGTGTGATAGATTTGTTTTTGTATGTTGAACTACCCTTCCATTCCTGGGATAAATCCCACTTGATCTTGGTGTTTCATCCTTTTAATATGTGCTAAGTTTAGTTTACTAATATTTTGTTGAGGATTTTTTTTTGCATTTTTATTCATAAGGGATATTGATCTAGATTTTTCTTTTGATATTTTTATCTGGCTTTGGTATAAAGATAATGCTAGTCTCACAGAATTAGTTAGAATGTATAGCTTCTGTTTTTCTGGAAGAGCTTGAGATGGATTTGGATTCTTTAAATATTTGATAAAGCTTATCACTGAAGTTCTGCCTTTTTCTTTCTTGGGAACTCTTTAAATTTTTTTCTTAAAATTACTTACTCCAACCATTAGTGAGAATAATCTTAACTACTTTAGGATTCTTTTCATCTGAAAATATCCTAGTAAATAATTTTGGGGAAAGTGTTTTAAATTGTTGAATATAGCATTAACATAAATTGGTTCACCATTTCCATTAACATTTGTTGGGAACAAATTATTTTGCTAACCAAAAAAAAAAACTTCGTCAATGTTCTTACTTTTAAAAAGTCTATTCAGGTTATTTATTTATTTATTTATTTATTTATTTATTTATTTATTCATTCATTCATTCATTCTTTTTGGATATACATGATAGTAGAGTGTATTTTGACATATTATACATACATGGAGTATAACTCAATCTGATTAGGATCTCATTCTTGTGGTTGTACATGATGAGGAGTTACACTGGTCATGTATTCATAAATAAGGATAGGAAAGATATGTCTGATTCATTCTACTGCCTTTCCTATTTTTATCTCCTTCTCCCTTACCTTCCTTCCCATTTGTCTAATCCAATGAATTTCTATTTTTCTCCCTCCCCTCTTGTTGTGGGTTAGCATACACAAACGAGAGAGAACATTTGGCCTTTGGTTATTTGGGACTGGCTTATTTCACTTAGCATGATATTCTCCAGTTCCATTCATCTACTGGTGACTTTGTCTAGTATGAGATAACTATATGATGGTATGTCTCTGTGTCTTCTATTCTCATCCACTGGTTGTCATGTCTATTTTTGTGCCAATTCCATGTCATTTTTGTTACTATAGATTTGTAGTAAAATTTAAGGCCTGGTATTGTGATGCCTCCTGCATCACTTTTTACACTAAGGATTACTTTGGCTATTATGGGCCTCTTATTTTTCCAAAAGAACTTCATGACTGCTTTTTCTATTTCTATGAATAATGCTATTGGAATTTTAATAGGAATTGCATAAATCTGTTTAGCGCTTTTGGTAGTATGGCCATTTGGCAATACAATATTGATTCCGCCTATCCAAGAACATGGGAGAGCTGTACATCTTTTAAGTTCTTCTTCAGTTTCTTTCTTTAGTGTTCTCTAGTTTTCATTGTAGAGGACTTTTACCTCTTTGTTAGATTGATTCCCAAGTATTTTATTTTATTTTATTTTTTTTGAGGCTATTGTGAATGGGACAGTGTTCCTCATTTCTCTTGCAGTAGATTTTTCACTGATATAAGAATGAAGTGGACTTATGGATGTCAGTTTTATATCCTGCTACTTTGCTGAGTTTATTTATGAGTTCTAGAAGCTTTCTGGTGGAGTTTTTTGGTTATTCTAAATACAGAATCATGTTTTCGGCAAATAGGGATAGTTTTAGCTCTTTTTCCCCTATTCGTATCCTTTTAATTTCTTTCTTTTGTCTAATTGCTCTGGCTAGGATTTCAAGGACCATGTTAAATAGGAGTGGTGAAATAGAGCATCCCTGTCTTGTTCCAGGTATTAGAGGGAATGCTTTCAATTTTTCTCCATTGAGAATGATGTTGGCCTTGGGTTTAGCATATATAGTCTTTACAATGTTGAGGTATGTTCCTACTATCCCTAGTTTTTCTAATGTTTTGAACATGAATGGATGCTGAATTTTGTCAAGTGCTTTTTTTGCATCTGTTGAGATAATCATGTGATTCTTGTCTTTAAGTCTACTGATGTGATGAATTAGGTTTATTGATTTCTGTATGTTGAACCAAACTTGCATTCCTGAGATGAACTCCACTGGATCATGGTACACTGTCTTTTTAATGTTTTTATTATCTTTTAAATATGTTTTATGTGATTTGCCAGTATCTTATTAAGGATTTTTGCATCTATGTTCCTTTTGATATTGGTCTGGAGTCTTTTTTCTTTGATGTGTCTTTGTCTGGTTTTGGTATTAGGGTGATACTAACTTCATAGAATGAGTTTGGGAGGGTTCCCTCTTTTTCTATTTCATGGAATAATTTGAAGAGGATTGGTGTTAGTTCTTCTTTGAAGATATGGTAGAACTCGGCTGAGAATCTGTCTTGTCTGGGGCTTTTCTTTTGTTGGTAGGGTTTTGCCATCTTCAATTTCATTGCTTGCAATTGATATGTTTAAATTTTCTATGTCTGTCTGATTCAATTTGGGTAGGTCATATGTCTCTAGAAATCTGTCAATGTCTTCAGATTTTGTTTTATCAGAGTATAAGTTTTCAAAATAGTTTCTAACTATTGTCTGTATTTTAGTAGTATCCATCAGGATATTCCATTTTCATCATGAATTTTAAAAATTTAAGTTTTTTATTTCTCTTTGTTAGCATGGCTAAGGATTTATCAATTTTATTAATTTTTTCAAAGAACTTTTTATATGATTGATTGTTTTTGAATTTTTTGTTTCAATTTAATTGATTTATGCTCTGATTTTAATTATTTCCTGTCTTCTGCTTTGGGTATTGATTTGTTATTCTTTTTCTAGGGCTTTGAGGTATAATGTTAGGTTATTTACTTGGTGACTTTCTATTCTTTTATGGAATGAGCTCTTTTTTTGTAGAATTGCCTTCATAATGTCCTAGAGATTTTGATATATTTTATTGCTATTCTCATTTACCTCTTAAGTATTTTTTATTTCATACCTGATTTCTTCTGTTATCCGTTGGTCATTCAGTAGGATATCATTTAGTCTCCATGTGTTAGAGCAGCTTCTATTTTTTATTTTATCATTGATTTCTAATTCCATTGTTATCTGATAGAATGCAAGATATTATCTCTATTTTTTTGTATTACCAAGAATTGCTTTGTGGTATAAGATATGGTCTGTTTTAGAGAAGGATCTGTGTGCTGCTAAGAAGAAAGTGTATTCAGTCATTGATGAATGAATTCTATATATGTCTATTAAGTCTAAATTATTAAATCTATTTTTTAGTTCTATGGCTTCTTTATTTTATTTCATACTCAGTTCTGAAGCTTAATTTTGCAGGGTATAGTATTCTTGGTTGGCATCCATTTTCTTCCAGAGCTTGGTATATATTATTCTAAGACATCCTAACTTTGAGGGTCTGGGTTGAGAAATCAGCTAAGATCCAAATTGGTTTCCTTCTAAACATAATATGACATTTTTCTCTGACCGCCTTTAAAATTCTGTCCACATTCTGCATGTTACATATTTTCATAATAATGTGCTTTGCTGTGGATCCTATAAGTACAAATATACAAAAACTATTTGTTTGATTTTTCATTTCATTCTTAAGGTTTGGGAAATTCTCTGATATTATTTCATTGAAAAGATTGTGTATTCCTTTGGTTTGTATCTCTAAGCCTTCATCTATCTTGATTAATCTTAAATTTGGTCTTTTCAGGTTATCCCACATTTATTGGAAGTTCTATTCATGGTCTTTTAACAACTTTTCTCCAAGGTCAACTTTATTTCCAAGATTATATATTTTATTATATATTATGTATAATATGTTTATTATTATATATTTCAATTGCACGAAACTCTGTCTTCCAAGTTGTCTAGTCTGCTGGTGATACTTTCCAACAAATTTTTAATTTGGTTTCTTGATTCTTTCATTTCAAGCATTTCTGCTAATTTTTTTTCAGAATCTCTCTCTATTAAGTGATCTTTTGTTTCCTGTACTTTCTCACTTACAACATTCTTTACCTTGCAGATCAGTTAAACTTTGAACATTCTAAACTCCTTTTCTGGCAAACTCTGAACATTCTAAACTCCTTTTCTGACATTTCTTCTGCTGTGGTGTCAATGGATTCTGTTATTGAAGTATCTTGGTTTTTTTTGGTGTGATATGTTCCCTTGCCTTTTCATATTGTTTGTGTGTCTATCCATCTAACAGTAAGGATCTGAGATAGTAGAGTTTCTACCCTGTGGACTTATAGTGTCCCTGAAGGTTTCTAGTACCTCACAGTTTGGGGAGAGACAGATAATAACAACAACCAATGCAAACAATTTACAGCATTAAACCAAATATCTCTTGCTATGAAATCTATAGTATTGATTATCACAATAATCAGTAATGATATGATCTTTTATTGCCTATGGTAAAACGAAAGGTTTACAATTTCAAGTAGTGAATAAGGATGGAACAGAAGTGATGTAGGATGTGATGATTATGAGGAGGAGAGAAAATAGAAGTAAAAAAGGAAGAGTGAAAGAGAGATCAATAGAGATTGGCTGTCAGCAGAGGAAAGAGAGGAGGAGAGTTGAGGGAAACCAATAAGTGAAAGAAAAAGATGTATAAAATAAAAATTTTAAAAAATAAAAAAGAAATAAAAGATTACAAGAACAAAATTGACATTTACTAATCAAACATCTTAGTTTTCAAACTATTGATCCATGAAAAATTGCCTTCAAAAAATGCTGGAAGTGGGAAAAATAAGCAAATATGACTATGTGTAAGTATCCAGTTAAAGATGGGAGTTGATTAAGAGGAAAGTAGAAAAAAAGGGGAGTAGAGGGGCTGGGGTTATGGCGCAGTGGTAGTGTGCTCACCTAGCACGCATGAGGCACTGGGTTCGATCCTCAGCACCACATAAGAATAAAATAAAGATATTCTGTCCACCTACAACTAAAGAATAAATAAATATTTAAAAAGGGGGGGAGTTGAAAAGGGTTTGTAGATTCAAGAGATGAATAGGGCAAATGCTGAGGTGACAGAGGATATGTTTATGAGGGGGTAGAAGGAAAAAAGTAGAAATAAAGGAATTTAAGGAAGAGTGAAAGGGAGAATAATAGAATTTGGCTGTTAGCAAGATAAAAGAGAAGTGGAAACAAAGGGAAGAGTTGTGAAAGAGACAATAGAAAATCAATCCAAACTGTACTAATCAAAAACCCTATTGCTCAAAAAACAGGGCACGGAAAAATAGCTATCTTCAAAAATACTAAAAATGAAAAAGCAGAAACAAATTTGTATGTGTACAAATGTAGAAATGTCCATCATGTCTCAATCAGTACGTATCAAAAACAAATAAAACAGAACAAAAACAAAACAAAAGGAGAGTCATTGAGAATATATTCATACTCTCTGTTGCAACCTACCTTTCTGTTTCCCATCTTCTCAACGGGATGGTGTGAGGAGCTGTGGAAGATGCTTTCTGCTTTACTTCTGGGGTAAAGTTGCTGCCGGTTTCTATGAGATGAGATTCTGCAAGTGAAGCTCCCAGGGGCAGTGATTTGGTCTTCTGCTGCCCAGGTGTTCTATTGCATGGGGAGTTTTCCAGTGTTAATGAATCAACACACTTCTAGGTCCGACTCCCAATACTCTCCCTAGAGTACCACTTGTGGGACGGGGAAATTGGTTCTTCTTTGCCAGTTCTGTTGTTTGGGGGTTCTGTTGTTGGGGCAAAATGGTCTCCAAGTCAGAAATTCTCCATGTAAGAGATTATCTTGATTTACTAGGCTCAGTTTAGATATTGCCGTTGGTGTCTGCCACTGTTAGTTGTGATTTTAGTAATTTGAGTCATTCTTAAATTTTTGTCAGTATAGGTAAAGATTTGACAATTTTTTTTTCTCTTTTCAGAGAACCCAATTTTTGTTTTGTTGATTCTATTGTTTTTCTGTTTTCTGTTTTACTTAACCCCACTTAATTTTTATTATGTCCCTCTTTTTTCTGGTTTTGAGTTTAGCTCACTCTTGGTTTTCTGTTTTGTTTGTTTGTTTGTTTTTTAATGTGTTGATCGCAGCCTTGAACTCAGGGATCTAAGTTCTTGGTTTGAGTCTATGCCACTGTTGCACAGAGGTTCTAAAATATCTCCAGCTTGGGCTCCCAGTGCACAGCAGGTACACTGTGAGTTTGTGCACCAGTTAAATGAGCTGAATAGCTTCTGGGTCAGCCCAGGGCAGGCGACCCCTCCAATCCTGGGATTCCCCATGCTAAGACTTTCTCAGCACTTTTTGGTCTTTTCTGACTTTCTATATTAATTTTACCAGCTCCTGCCGGAAGCTCAGCTTCAATTCTGTTCCTTATCCTTGTCTTAGGTACCCAAATTTCCCAGTCTTCAAGGCTTGCTGTCCAATATTGAGTATTAGTGGAGTGTTTTGTTCCCTCCCCTCCACAGACATGTAATTTTCTTACTGTTGGAGTTCCAAGTCACAGAGCTGTGAAAAAAACCACTTCCCACTAATCTGCCATCTTTTCTCCTCTCCCAGATCTGTACAAATGTTCAAAGCATTGTTCTATATGTTTTTGTATTTCCGTGAAGTCAGTGTCTTCACTTCTTTCGTGATTTTAGTAATTTGAGTCATTCTTAATTTTGTCATTGTAGGTAAAGATTTGACAATTTTTTTTCTTTTCAAAGAACTCACTTTTGATTTTATTGATTCTATTGTTTTTCTGTTGTCTGTTTTACTTAACTCCACTTAATGTTTAGTATGTCCCTCTTTTTTCTAGTTTTGAGTTTAGCTCACTCTTCTCTTTCTGTTTTTTTAATGTGTAAAGTTAGGTTATTAGTTTTCCTTTTTAAAGTAGGAACTTAGAGCCGTACTTCCCCTCTGAGCATTGATTTTACTGAATCTCAGATTTTGGTATGTTGTTTTCATTCTCATTCATCTTACAGTGTTTTTAGTTGCACTCATCATTTCTTCTTTGGCCCATATGTTGGCTAAAAGCATATTTCGTTTTCACATATCTGTGAACTTTCTTGTTTTCCTCCTGCTAGTAATTTCAATTTTTGTTCCATTGTTGTTGGAGAGGATAGTTTGTGTAATTTTGATTCATTCAAATTTATTGAGACCTATTTAATGATCCAATATCTGGTCTATGCTAGAGAACATTCTAAATGCATTTGAGACAAGGTAGGTTCTGCTGCTGAAGATGGAGTGTCTATAGTGTCTGTTAGGCCTAGTGGCTTATAATGTTGTTCAAGTCCTCTGTTTACTCACTGATCTGTCTAGTGCTATTATTGCAAGTGGGGTATTGAGGTATCCAACTATTACTGTATAACTGTCAATTAATTTATCATTTCAAGTCTGTTCCTTTCTATTTAACATATTTTGGGCCTTACATGTAAATACATTTATGATTGTTAAGTCTTTTTGATGGATTGTCTCTTTTTTTATGAATTGTATAATTTTTTATCTATTGTGAAACTATTTACCTTGATGTCTATTTTGTTTGATATTAGTACACTAAACTCAGCTTTATTTTGGTGACTATTTGTTTGGAATATCCTTTCCTATTCTTTCATTCTAACTTATTTGCATCTTTGGCTCTAAATTCTATATAGTATATAGTTGGATCTTGTTTTTTCTTATCCATTTTCCTTTTTTGTATGTTAAGTAGTAAATCCATTTATAGTTAATTACTGATAAAAAGGACTTCTGCCATTTTGCAAATTTTGTTCTATAAATCTTTAAATTTTTGTTCTTCAATTCTTTCAACAATACCTTATTTTAGTGTACTGTTTTGAATTTCTTTGTAATTCTTTTTAGTGTATTTTTTCCTTTTCCTTTTTTTTCACATTTATTTCCACATTTTTTAAAGATTTTTTTAAAATTGTATTTTATTTATTTATGTATTTTGTATGTGGTGCTGAGGATCAAACCCAGTGCCTCACGCATGCGAGGCAAGTGCTGTACCACTGAGCCACAACCCCAGCCCCTCTTTTCACATTTTTTATTGGTATATTATAGTTGTATGTACTGATGGGATTTGTGGTTACATATTCATACATGCACACAATACACCATGTAATAATATAATTTGGCCAATATCACGTCCTGGCACTGCCCCCATTTTAGTGTATTTTTATGATTTTTCTTAGTGTAAGAAAGTACATTGGAGAGTACAGTTAATATCCTAATTTTCCCAAAAGTTAAGTATAAATTGATACCAATTTAGTTTCAGTAGTATACAGAAACTACTTTAGAACTCTACTCCCTTTAGTTGTCATAAATTTCATGTTTATGCATTTTGTTCCCATTAATACAGATTTGTAATTGCTGTTTTACACATTTGTCTTTAAAATCATGGAGGAAAAAAAGAGGAATTACCAACTAAAGATATACTACTACTAACATGCTCTTTATCTGTGTAGCTACCATAACTGTTATTCCTCATTTCTTCATATGACTTTCAGTTTTCAGTAGTGTCTTTTCATTTCAACTTAGAGGTCTTTCTTTAGCATTTCTTATAGGGTAGATCTAGTGATGAACACTGTCAGTTTTTGTTAATTTGGGAATGTTCCAATAACTTGTTAATTTTAAAGACTGATTTGTTGGAAACTGAATCCTTGGCTGACAATTTTTGTTTTGACTTTTTTTTTTCCTTTCAGCACTTTAGTTACATTGTTCTACTGTCTTCTAGCTTCCATGGTTTCTGAAGCAAAAATTGGCTGTTAAACCAGTTGAAATTTCTTTTTATATGATGCATTGCTATTTTTTGATACTTTGAAGATACTGTCTTGAGATACTTTCTTTTCTTTCAACAATTGGATTATAAAATATGTCTTGGTGTGAATCTCTTAGTATTTACTCTGCTTGAAGTTTATGTGTTTCTTGGATTGTAAGTTAATGTCTTTTATCAAACTTGTGAAGTTTTTGGCTATTATTTCTTCAGATTTTCTTTTTCACCCATTGTCTCTCTTTTCTGTTGGTCCATATGATGGTGTTCCACATACCTTTTAGGCTCTTTATTTCTTTTTATCCTTTTCTCTTCTTGCTCCTCAAATTGGATAATCTCAGTTGACTTGTCTTGAAGTTTAAAGAGTCTCTCTTCCACTTGTTCAGATTTGCTGTTGAATCATTGTAGTGATTTTTTTTTTTACTTTAGTTAATGTACTTTTAAGCTATATAATTTCTATTTGGTTTGTTTTGGTAATTTCTTTCTCTTTATTGCTTTGTGGCAACTCTTTAATTCTTATTTAATGATTTCCTTTGTCATTTCTGATCATATTTAAGTTTAAAAAATGTTGCCCAATAAATCCCATGCCTTGGCTTCCTCATTTCTTTTTCCTTGTGAATAGGCTCTTCTTTTTTCTTTGCATGCCTTGTAAGTATTTGATGGTAACCAGATATTTTAAATATTATATTAACATGATATTAATATTACATGATTAATTATCGATAATATAACATATTATAATATTATATAATTGTAATTATAATATATACTTTAATTATAATATATATGTAATTATAACATAATATAATTGTATTATAATATAATTATATTATTGATTATATATTGTATTATATTTCTATTATTATTATATTAATATTATAATGTATATTTTAAATATTATATTACTCTGTAATTCAAATCAGATTCTTCCCCCTCCTGAGATTTATTAAAACTTCTTGTTGTAAGTTGTTGTTGGTTGATTGTTTAGTGGTTTTTAAATTATTTATGTGAAGTCTGTATTTGTGTGTATGTTTATATACAGACACATCTGAGTTCTGTTTGTTTAATGATCAACTAGTGCTTTGACAGCATTTTCTTAAACACCTGGAGCCAAAAAAAAAAAAAAAGAGAGAGAGAGAAAGAGAAATACTGCCCCAGCCTTTGTGTAGTTAATACTTGGGCAGGCTATTTACTACTCTGCCTTAGCCTTCAGTTCCTGTTCATGTAAAGTCTGAAGGTCAACCAGGGTCAGAGGTTAATGTTTTCTCACGCTTTTTCTGAATGAACATTCATTCTTGAGCATGTAAATAGCCTTTTTGATTTCCTGGTCTATATGGAAACTTCTAAGAGCCTTTATTCCTCCAACTCTCTCCTTTTCCAAATTCTTTCTTCTCATGCTTTTCAATCTGAGTATTACTTATGCCAATTGTTATGTCTTGTCCCTTGGTGCTGTATATAGTACTTGTGTTTTCAAATACTTCAAGCAAATTCTTCCCAATAATCTGTCCTAGTTCTAGTAATATTCTAGTTGTTTCACCTGACCTAGGTTAACCTCTGAACCAGTCCTTCAAGAAGTCACTATATGGTCAAAATGGTTAATCAGATTCCTTGAGAATAATACTCATACCACTTCCTCTTAAGCGAGAAACCTGAACCAACAGTGCACACTGCTCTCCTTACTGTCACAACTGATCTGGGGCTTGCAAAGGTAGTTAGTTTAAGAAGTCTAGTGAAATGTAGAATCTTCTTCTATCACCAAACATTTCCCTCATCATCATATTTTTGACTGGATTTCATAACTCTTTAAAAGTTTATTCTGACACTTTTTGTAAGCTCATTAATTGCCTTTGTGAAGGAATGAAGTCTTGGAAATCCCAATTCTGCTATTTTCACTCTAGTTTTATGTCTCCTTTCTTAAGTGATCCAGAAATGTGGACATTCCACACCCGCATGTTCTCATTCTCTCTGCATTCCTACAGACAGTTGCTTTGGAATACTCTGGAGATTTGGGCCACACACTCGGGAGGATGAAACTGAGAGGAGACCACATATGTCCTGAAGGTAGGTTTAGGGTCATTAGACATTCTCCTGGGCCCACTTACCAGAATATTGTCTGGAGAGGAGCTATGTCTGTCTGAAGTCTGAGGCTATTGAGCCCTCTCTTTCTTGATATAGTTTTTCACTAGGTATCAAGGACGCCATACTCTTTTAAGCTTACTGCTATCTCAGTGGTAAATTTTCTTAACTTTTCTTTTTAATATTTCTCCTCCTCTTCCTCACTATGTAATATTGAAAGGCTCCAGGGTTCAATCCTTGGTCCTTATCTCTTTTCTGTCTACACTCACATTATTAGATCTTCACCTCAGACTTCCCTTGTGAATTCAAACACTGTATACCCTCTTCCTGGTCAACATTTTTGCTTGGATGTCTAATAGACATCTTGGTTTTAACTAGAAGATACCTGCTCCATCTCAGTGAAGGGCAGTTCATCTTTCCAGTTACTCAGGCTTAAACTCTCCTCCCTTCCTCTCCTCTTATATACTATATCCTGTCAATTTGGAAATTACCTTCACTTTGAACTCAAGACAGTGCCCTGGATCTATCTGCTTCTTATGACTCCTCACTGCCTCTACCTTGGTTGAGGTTACCACCACTTCTGATTGCTGATAGAGCTTCTTGATTGGGTTTCCATGTTTCACCCTTGCCTACGATAGCCAGTATGAATCTCAAGTTAGGTCATCCCTCTATTCTTCCCCAAAGCCTCTAAGGGCTTCTCCTTCATTTATAGTGAAAACTAAAGCCCTTCTAGGAATCAATGGATGAGCACATAACCCATTCTGGCTAATGGCAACCTTGTATATGATAGTGATTCCAGCTTTTTGAAAGATAGGTTCTCTACTTGGTACTAAATTTTGGTCTGGAGGAATGAAAACCTGGATTTGGAAGAAGTTGCTCAGAAGATGGAGTGGACTAGCCCAAGAGGAAAATCCAGAGAAAATGGGCTGATCAATGGAGAGGCATTTTAACTTGGCAGCTATACTGTAAGCCAATAAATAACTCCATTTGGCTTATACAGATGTGATTGCATTTTCTATCTCCTGTATCCAAGAATGTTAACTAAAGCAGAGGTGAAGGAAGAGGTAGAAATTGTCCTTTATCACTGAGCATTTCCTTTTGGTTGGGTACCACACTAGGTGAGTTGCATTAATTATCTTATTATATTCAATCCTTCCTTCTAGTTTGTTTACAGTCTCAGTCCATTTTTCTTACCTATGCTTACATTTCAGTTCTTCTCTGGGCAGTGCTTTAAATCACTTGATCAAAACTGAATTCCATCAAAATACATTAACTTTGCCTCCCATTAATATTTATGTGAATGACTTCTCCATGTTAATTCTTAGTTGCTTACACATCTTTTTGTGTCTATGAAAGTTTTCTTTAAACTAGAAATTTTCTGGCAAAAAAGGCAATACCTTATATTTCTTTCATTATCTATTTGTTGTGCCCAATAGACTTTCTGTAAATATTACTTACAGTGGTTTAAAAACATTATCTGTCTCAGGACACTACATTATTTATGGGGGCTTTAAAATAAGTCATTTACAGTAAGCAACATAGGAAAGATTATACTTATTTTATATGTTTTAAAATCTAGCCAAAAACATAGAGCACTTAGAACAGTGTTAGGTATATTATTAAATGTGCAAAACTGGTATTATTATTTATGAAGAGTCTCTCACATTAGAACATTCTGTCTGTCTTTTAGCACATAATTCTATCTTATGTAATTGTTGTTTACATCTATGTCGCTATAATTTGGGTCTGGAATGTTCCCCAAAGGCCCATGTGTTAGAGGCTTGGTCTATAGCCCTTGGCACTATTGGGAGGTAGTAGAACCACTAAGAGGTGGAGCCTAGTTGGAGGTCTTTCAGTCATTGAGGGCATGACCTCAATGAGAATAATGGGACTCCAGCCTATTCCTCTCTTTTTTACTTTGCATCCTGGCCATGAGGTAAATGTTTAGATAGTTTTGCTCCCCCATGTGCTCCCACCATAATGTACTACCACAGCCCCAAAGCAACAGGGCTGATTGATCATGGACTGAAACCTCTAAAACTGTGAGCCAAAGCAAACCTTTTATCTCAGGTATTTGTTACAATAATGGAAAGCTGACAATTTCTTCCTCCTTTTAACTTAAGACAGACTCCTTGGTCCTGGGTCACTGGTATTTTGTATGTTTGTGGGAGCACACAGTGTGGAGAAGAGGAAAGAAAAATTAAAATGCAGTCATGCATATATAGAGAGGGGATGCACACACTAAATTCTGGGGAAAATGAATATTGTGGATCTTTAAAACTCTGAATACTCTCTGAGTTGCATGACCATGTTTTTGTTGTTAAAAAAGAAAGGCGCTCACTTGAAGGTATTTGTCTTTGTGCTCACTTTGTTTTTTGTTATTGAAGAAACCTTATATCACACAATATGCAAGTGATTCCAGTGCCCAGAGAAAGCGGGGGCTCATGGCCTGTTGAGCCAAGTGCAGTCCAGGCTGACTTTGTCTCTATTGTCTCTCAGTCACGTCTCACTCCTCAAGAGTCATTCTCAGCAGATATGGTGCACTGTGCCAAAGTATATGGGTGTATAGAGAGGTGGGGGGCAGGTGTGCTGTTTGGCTTTGGAACCTGCCAAATCGACTACACTTTGCATTTCTGGCTCTTTCATCCACCTGGTTTCCAACTCCAGGCACTCTGCAGGTTTGGGTTTTCATCGAAGCCACATGTACATTGTTCTGAATTTTCATTGCAGCTACTTGCATACATTTTTTTTTTTTTTGGATCCCTGTAAAATTGATTCCAGTGTGTGTGACATATATTTAGACTAAGGATTGAATATTTCTTCTCAGACTCTGTGACAGTATAACATAAAACATTGTTTTTTCTGTCTGATCTTTAGATTCTAGATTTTTAATTGATTATTCTTTGTTGTGAACTACCCATAGGTCATGTCATTTGTCCCTGAAGTAAATCAAAGCTAGATCAATGGAGTTATAATTTGAAATGAAAAGAAATTGGTCTCAAATCTTCACTGATAATATTACAAATATTTGAAGAGCATGTATAACTTTCTAAAAGTCTTTTTATCTCTTCCACTTAGGGTGGTGTAAATAGAATTAGTTCTGTTTGACAGGACAATTCAGGCCTGTGTTGCTTCCAGAATTACATACAGGATGTGTTTTAAAAAAAGGTCAAACATGGCAAATAGAAAAGATGTCTTTATGTCATGAGGAGCTCTAATATATTTCAGTCTTATAGATTCAGTATATATTTACTATGCTCTGATGAGGAATGAAACACTGTCTGAGAGAAAGGTAGTATGAAATTAGTCCTTGTCTTCAAGGAATCTGTATATAATTATTTGGTAGTGAGAAATAAAAGGTAAGTTAGAATTACTAACAAGACCTGAAGGGTAAGACAGTATACTCTGAAAATTCAGTGGAAACATCACTTTAATTGTTCATGGAAGGCTTCCTGGGGGCAGTGTCATCTGAAATGGGAGTTTATTGTTTTATTATCTCATCATGCACTGACAAACTTAAAAGTGGCACCAAGCTGTTTGAAATTATCCATTTTGTACTGTGTATGCTAAATAATGCCTCATAAAATGACTGTTTTGATACTCCTTTAACATTTATTGAGTATCTAGTAGGAGATAAAAAAAACCTATTTTATATCATTAAGATAATAACATTTATTGGGGGCATTTATTTCAGGCTTTTCCTTAATGTGAATATCCCGCTCTGCTTTACTTATTCCCCCTTCCTTTACTCATTCCCCCCTCCTTGTTTACAACTTTGCAGACTCTTATTTAACATTCTTCACATTACCTGGCTTGAGTGTCCCATCTGTTTCCTACCAGGATCCTGACAAATATAAGAATAGATAAGAAAAAAATGGTGAAGGTGTTATGGTGAAAATGACATAGAGGTATATGGTGGGAGACCAGCAGTTGTTGACTCCTCTCCATCCCTGTCTGGGAACACATGGGCTTGATTTTAATCTATCTCAAAAGTTCAAACATGAGTTTTCAGGAGCTAGAAAATGGTTATGGTTGGCTTGTGATTGCATTTTCCAAATTCAAGATGATTGTAAGTTGTTTCACATTAAGGTAATGTCACAAGTGCCCTTTGATGTTTGGGGCTGTGATAACAAGTTCTCTATCTGGAGTCTCCACTTTTAAAATCTGATCTCATGTATTTATTTCCAGGATCCATTTGTCTGAAGGTCAGATACATCACAGAAGTTCATGTCCCCTGAGATTTTTTGGACTCTGTGGCATCAATCTACTGCATTCTTTTGTTCTTAAAAGATGGCAAGGACTGGACACATAATAAGGACTTTTAACAGCATAGCTATTTTTCATGTGCCAAATAATTCATTAAGTTAGAACCTCAGAGGAAAAGGTAGTGCCATTGATGCACTATTTTACTTTCTGTGGTTTCAGTTATCCATGGTGAACTGCAGGCTGAAAATGTTAAACGGAAATTTTCAGATATGAACAATTCATAAATTTTAAATTGCACACTGTTATGAGTATCTTGATGAAATCTTGTGCTGTCCTATTCTGTTCTACCTGGGATGTAAATCATCCATTTGTCCAGTGCATTCAGGCTATATATGCTACCCATCCATCAGTCACATAGTAGTCATCTTGGATCAACTGTTGTGGTTCTATAGTTCTTGTGTTTAGGTAACCCTTATTTTACTTAATATTGACTCCAAAGCTCAAGAGCAATGGTGCTGGCAATTCAGATATGCCAAAGAGAGCCTATAAAGTGCTTCCTGTCTGCAAAGCTGAAAGTTCTCAATTTAATTAAGGAAAAAAATCCTGTGTTAAGTTTGCTGTAATGTGTGGTAAGAACAAATCTTCTATCTGTGAAATTGTGAAGAAGGAAATCAGAAATTTGTGTCAGTTTTGATGTCATCCCTCAAATTGCAAAAGTTATGACCACGTTTTATCTGAGTTAAGATAAAATGACATTGAATTTGTGGGTGGAAGATAGGAATGGGAAATCTGTTTCAGTGGACAACATGTTGCACCAGAAAGCCTTGAGTCTCATTTAATCTCTTCACATAGTTATCGTATCATCTTATGTCATCACAAGTAGAAATGTGTGAGGACATTACAATAAGATATTTGAGAGACAGACTGACAGACTTCATTCACATAACTTTGAATGTGAAATGTGTGAGGACATTACAATAAGATATTTGAGAGACAGACTGACAGACTTCATTCACATAACTTTGAATGTGACAGACTTCATTCACATAACTTTTATTACAGTGCAGACAGCCCTGTAATAAAAGTGTACCCTACAACTATTCTGTTTTCCACTTTCAGTGTACTATCCAATAAATTACATGAGAGATTCAATACCTTATTGCAAAATAGCCTTTACACTAAATAATTCCGCCCATCTGTAGGCTACTGTAAATGTTCTGGATGTGTTTAAGGTAGCACAGGTAAGCCATGACTTTCTGTAGGTTAGATGTATGAAATGCACGCTTGGTTTGGTTGCTCTCGACTTATGGGTTTATCAGGACATAATTCCATTGTAAGTTAAGGGGCATCTGTATATTGTTATAATTATTCTGTTATTTTTGGTTATAGTTGTTAATCTCTTGCTGTGTCTAATTTGTAAGTTAAATGTTGTAATTTATAAAAACAGGTAAAAATGTTTTGGTACTATCCTTGGTTGCAGGCACCCACTGGAGTTCTTGGAATGTATCCCCCTTGGAAAAGGGAAAACTACTGTATTTTTTTAAAAAATATTTTATTAGTGCATTATAGTTATAAATAGTTTTGGGGTTCATTCTGATATAATCATACATACATGGAATATAATTTGCTCCATTTTAGTCCCTAGTATGTTCTCTTTTCTTCCCCTTCTCTCTCCTCCAATCCTCTTTCCTCCACTGATCTTCCTTCTGTTTATTTATTGCTTTTTAAATTGATGCTTTATAGATATACATCAAGGCAGAATTCACTGTGGCATATTCATATATTTACTTAGCTTAATTTGGTTAATTTCATTACAAACTTCCTCTTCCCATCCCTCCCCCTCCTCCTCTAACCCCTTGCTCTACTCCACTGATTTCTTTTCTCTTTTCATGGGTCTCTCCCCCTTTTCCATCTTATTTTTTTTACTGTGTTCTTTTATTTATTTTTATTTATTTATTCTACTTAGGCATACATGATAGCAGAATGCATTTTTTAAAAAAATTTTTAGTTGTTGATGGACCTTTATTTTATTCATTTATTTATATGTGGTGCTGAGAATCTAACCCAGTGCCTCACACATGTTAGGCAAGTGCCCTACCACTGAGCCACAACTCCAGCCTCGGCAGCAGAATGCATTTTGATTCATTTTACACAGATGGAACACAACTTTTCATTTCTTTGGTTGTACATGATGTAGAATCACATCATATATGCAGTCATACGTGAAGCTGGGGCTATGATGTCCATATTATTCCGCCATCTTTACTGTCCCCATGCCTCCTCCCCCCTTCCTCCCCTTCGACCAAAGTTCCTCTATTCTGCCCATGTCTCCTCCCCCATGATGGATCAGCATCCATTTATCAGAGAGAACATTTGACATTTGGTTTTTTGGGATTGGCTTACTTCCCTTAGCATGATATTCTCCAACTTCATTCATTTTCGTGCAAATTCCAATAATTTTATTCTCTTTTATTGCTGAGTAATAGTCCAGTGTGTATATATATCACAGTTTCTTTATCCATTCATCTATCGAAGGGCATCTAGGTTGTTTCCACAGTTTAGCTATTGTGAATTGAGCTGCTATAAACATTGAAGTATTTGCATCACTGTAGTATGCTGTTTTTAAGTCTTTTGAGTATAGACTGAGGAGTGAGACACCTGGATCAAATGGTGGTTCCATTCCAAGTTTTCTAAGGAATCTCCATACTGCTTTCCGGATTGGTTGCACCAATTTGCAATCCCACCAGCAATGTATGAGTGTGCCTTCTTAGAGTAGTTTTGATTTGCATTTCTCTAATTGCTAGAGATGTTGAACATTTTTACATATGTCTGTTGATCAATTGTATATCTTCTTCTGTGAAGTGTCTGTTCAGCTCCTTAGCCTGTTTATTGATTGGGTTGTTTGTTTTTTTGGTGTTAAGTTTTTTGAGTTCTTTATAAATCCTGGAGATTAGTGCTCTATCAGATGTGCATTTAGTAAAAATTTGTTCCCAGAATGTAGGCTCTCTGTTCACTTCATTGATTGTTTCTTTTGCTGAGAAGAAGCTTTTTAGTTTGAACCCATCCCATTTATTGATTCTTGATTTTACTTCTTGCACTATAGGAGTCTTGGTAAGGAAGTAAGGTCCTAATCCGACATGATGAAGATTTGGGCCTACTTTTTCTTCTGTTAGGTGTAGGGTCTGTGGTATAATTTGTAGGTCTTTGATCCACTTGGAGTTGAATTTTGTGCATGGTGAGAGATAGGGGTTTGGTTTCATTTTGCTGCATATGGATTTCCAGTTTTCCCAGCACCACTTCCTGAAGAGGCTATCTTTTCTCCAGTTTACATGTTTGGCACCTTTGTCTATTATAAGATAACTGTATTTATGTTGGTTAGTCTCTGTGTCTTCTCTTCTGTACCATTGGTCTACATGTCTATTTTGGTGCCAGTACCATGCTGTTTTTGTTACTATAGCTTTGTAGTATAGTTTAAAGTCTGGTATTGTTATGCCTGCTGCTTTATTCTTCTTGCTAAGGATTGCTTTGGCTATTCTGGGTCTCTTATTCTTCCCAATGAATTTCATGATTGCCTTTTCTATTTCTATAAGGAATGATGTTGGGATTTAAATTGGAATCACATTGTATTTGTATGGTACTTTGAATACTATGGCCATTTTGACAGTATTGATTCTGTCTATCCAAGAGCATGGGAGATTTTTCCATCTTATAAGGTCTTGTACAATTTCTTTCTTTAGTGTCCTATGGTTTTCATTGTAGAAGTCTTTTACCTCTGTTTTAAATTGATTCCCAAGTATTTTTTTTTTTTGAGGCTACTATGAATGGGGTAGTTTTCCTAATTTCTCTTTCAGAGGGTTTATCACTGATGTATAGAAATGTGATTGATTTATGGGTGTTGATTTTATATCCTGTTACATTGCTGAATTCATTTATTACTTCTAGAAGTTTTCTGGTGGAATTTTTTGGACCCTCTTAAGTATAGAAACACGTCATTGACAAATAATGATAGTTTGAGTTCTTCTTTTCCTATTTGTATCCCTTTAATTTCTTTCATCTATCTAATTGCTCTGGCTGGTGTTTCAAGGACTATGTTGAATAGAAGTGATGAAAGAGGGCCCTGTCTTGTTCCCATTTTTAGAGGGAATGCTTCAAATTTTTCTCCATTTAGGATGATGTTGGCCTTGGGTTCAGCATAGATAGCTTTTACAAAGTTGAGGTATGTTCCTACTATCCCTAGTTTTTCTAGTGTTTTGAACATAAAAGGGTGCTGTATTTTGTCAAATGCTTTCTCTGTATCAATTGGTAAAATTATATAATTCTTATCTTTAAGTCTATTGATGTGATGGATTATGTTAATTGATATCTATATGTTGAACCAACCTTGCATCCCTGGAATGAACCCTACTTAATCATGGTGCAATATCTTTTTAATATGTTTTTGTATGCAATTTGCCAAACTTTTATTGAGGAATTTTGCATCTATGTTCATCAGGGATATTGGTCTGAAATTTTCTTTCTTTGATGTGTCTCTCTCTGGTTTTGGAATCAGGGTGATACTCACCTCATAGAATGAGTTTGGAAGGGTTCTCTGCTTTTCTATTTCATGAAATAGTTTGAGGAGTATTGGTATTAATTCTTCTTTGTAGGTGTTATAGAACTTGGCTGAGAATCCATCTGATTTTCTGCTTTTCTTGGTTGGCAGGCTCTTGATGGCATCTTCTATTTCCTTGCTTGAAATTGTTCTATTTAAGTTGTGTATGACCTCCTGGTTCAGTTTGGGTAGGTTGTATGCCCCTAGAAATTTGTCAGTGTCTTCAAGGTTTTCTAATTTACTGGAGTATAAGTTTTCAAAATAGTTTCTAAATATCCTCTGTTTTCAGTAGTATCTATCATGATATTTCCTTTTTCATCACAAATTTTAGTAATTTGGGTTTTCTCTCTCCTTCTTTTCATTAGGGTGGCTAAGAGTTTGTCAATTTTGTTTATTTTTTCAAAGAAACAGCTTTTTGTTTTGTCAGTTTTTTGAATTGTTTTTTTTTTTTTCAATTTTGTTGATTTCAGCCCTGATTTTAATTATTTCCTATCTTCTAATTCTTTTGGTGTTGGTGTGTTCTTCTTTTTCTAGGGCTTTGAGATGTAGAGTCAAGTCATTTATTTGTTGACTTTTAGTTCTTTTAATAAATGAGCTTAATGCTATGAACTTTCCTCTTAGCACTGCCTTCATGGTGTCCCAGAGATTTTGATATGTTGTATCAGAGTTTTCATTTACCTCTAGGAATTTTTTTATCTTTTCCCTGATGTCTTCTGTTATCCATGCATCATTCAATAGCATATTATTTAGTTTTCAGGTGTTGGAGTAGTTTCTATTTTTTAATCTGTCATTGATTTCTAATTTTATTCCCTTGTGGTCCAATAGGATGAAGAGTAGTATCTCTATTTTTTTGTATTTTCTAAGACTTACTTTGTGATATAACATATGATCTATTTTGGAGAAGGATTCATGTGCTGTTAAGAAAAAAAGTGTATTTGCTCGTTGATGGATGGAATACTCTATATATGTCTGTTAAGTCTAAATTATTGACTGTTTTATTGAGTTCTATGGTTTCTTTGTTTAGTTTTGTTTGGAAGACTATCCAGTGGTGAGAGAGCTATGTGAAATCACCAAGTATTATTGTATTGTGGTATGTTTGATTCTTGTAATTGAGAATTATTTGTTTGATATTCATAGATGCCCCATTGTTTGGGGCATAGATATTTATGATTGTTATGTATTGTTGATGTATGATTCCCTTAAGAAGTATGAAATGTCCTTCTTTTTCCTTTTTCACTAACTGTGGTTTGAAGTCTACTTTCTCTGATATGAGGATGGAAACTCCTGCTTGTTTATGCAGTCCATGAGAGTTTTATGTTTTTTCCCACCCTTTCACTTTCAGTTTGTAGATGTCTTTTCCTGTGAGATGAGTCTCTTGAAGGCAGCATATTGTTGGGTCTTTTTTTTTTTAATCCAGTCTGTCAGTCGGTGTCTTTTAATTGATGAATTTAGGCCATTAACATTCAGGGTTAGTTATTATTGAAATATGATTTGTGATCCTGGTCATTTTGTTTTATTTTTGGTTTTTACCTTGACTTGGTTTCTCTTTTGATTGGCCTTTTTTTAAGTGTATTTCCTCTCTTTGTATATTTTCATTGTTGGTTATCATTTCCTCTGCATGGAATGTTTTGCCAAGAATGTTGTGTAGTGCAGGCTTTCTTGCTGCAAATTCTTTTAACTTTTGTTTATCATGGAAGTTTTTATTTCATCATCAAATCTGAAGCTCAAAATTTTGCTGGATGTAAGATTCTTGGTTGACATCCATTTTCTTGTAGAGCTTGGTATATGTTGTTCCATGATCTCCTGGCTTTTAGGGTCTGGGTTGAAAAATCAGCTGAGATCTGAATTGGTTTCCCCCTATATGTAATCAGATTCCTCACCTGTGGCCTTTAAAATTCTATCCTTATTCTGTATGCTGAGTATTGTCATTGTAATGTGCCTTGGTGTAGATCTGTTGTAATTTTGCACATTTGGTGTCCTGTAAGCCTCTTGTATTTGATTTTCCAATTCATTTTTCATATTTGCGAAATTTTCTGATATTATTTCATTGAAGAGATTGTACATTCCTTTGGTTTGAAATTCTGTGCCTTCTTCTATCCCTATAAATCTTAGATGTGGTCTTTTGATGCTATCTCATAATTCTTGTATGTTCTGTTCATGATTTCTTACCATGTTCACTGTATGGTCAACTTTATTTTCAAGATTGTATATTTTGTCTTCATTATCTGAGGTTCTGTCTTCCAAGTGTTGTAGTCTGCTATTGATGCTTTCTTTTGAGGTTTTTATTTGGTTTATTGTTGCCTTCATTTCAAAAATTTCTGATTTTTTAAAAATCTCTAGCTCTTAAAGTAATCTTTTGCTACCTGTATTTGCTCTCTTATCTCTTTGTTGGAATAATCAATTTTTGCCTGCATTTGCTCGCTTGATTTATTCTTTAATTTGCAGATCATTTTAATTACATACAGTCTGAATTCTTCAGACTGATTTTAGTTCTCTGACATTTAAAAATTAAATTTTAAAATTAAAATTTCTCTGACATTTCATCAACTGTGTTGTCAATGGATTCTATTACTGTGGTATCAAGGTTTCTTTGGGGCACTTTCTTCCCTTGTTTTTTCATGTTGATTATGTATCTTCCTTTCTTGCAATGCTGATCTGAGGTATTGTGGTTTCTATCCTACAATCTTGTAGTGACACTATAGATTACCTGTATCTCATCTTGGAGATCACTTCCAGTCCCCAGCAGGTGTCCTCAGATGGACACTACTACCACTAAAGATGGTGGAGGTGGTAGTGGAGATAACTCAAGAAGGTGGTGGGAGTGGTCTTGGCTGGGCTCCCGTGGTGGTCCCTGAAGGTAGTCCTGGGCCCTGACCTGTGCTCTTGCTGGTGGGCAGAAACTCTGGCATGGAATTGTGGATGGTCCCAGGCCTCACTTAGGCCAGATCTCCTGCAGGGGTCCCCATAGGCAGTCCTACCCCTGGGTCTGGGTTCCCCTGTGACTGGTGGCTAGAAGTCTCGGGTCTGCCCTTGTCTGGGCTCCCACAGTGGTCCCTGAAGGTGGTCGTGGGCCCTGCCCTGTGCTCCCACTGGTTGGCAGGGACTCTGGCCCGGAACTGGGGCTTTTCCCTCTTGTGTTGCTCTAGCTCCCACATTTGAGAGAAAATATTCAATCCTTGACTCTCTGGGTCTGCTTTATTTCACTTAACATGATATTCTGCAGTTCCATCCATTTACCAGCACTCGTACATTGTTGGTGGGACTGCAAATTAGTACAACCACTTTGTGAAGAAGTGGAGATTCCTCAAAAAATTAGCAATGAAATCACCATATGACCCAGATACCCTATTCCTTGGTTATTTATTCAAAACGAACTAAAATCAGCATACTATAGTGATTCAGCCATATTAGTGTGTATAGCAGCACAATTCACAATATCCAGGTTATGGAACTAGTGCACCTAAAAATACAATTTTCTGGTTTTATATCATGGAAGAACTTGAATGGATATTTTCCCTCTGCCCCTCCAAACCCATTCTTCATATCATACCACCTTGCTGTTTCCTTAGACCTTGGGCTGGGTTCTGTGGATGGGAGGCCCTGCAGGAGACAGGACAGGAAGGGCATGAAGTTGATGTATTGGATACTCTTCACCCCCACCACTGTGTTCCTCCCTGTGGGATTGCTTGAGAAGGAGTATGCTTTTCAAAAACTGCAGCCCCTCTTAGGGGAAGCTCCCCTTTCCTCCACCTCTCCCTTTTCTGCTTGGAATTTCTCTCTCCTTACTAATTTACCCTCCCTGCTCACAACTTTGCATCCTTTTTTTTTTTTTAACAATCCTCATATTACCCAGTTAGACTGTGCCATCTGTTTTCCACCAGGACCTTCTGAAGGATACACAGGGAAACCAGATTAGTGACTTGGGCTACTCATTAGTACTAGAAATCAGAAATTAGTTTTCTTTGGTCTCCATAGGTCAGATTGGTTTCCACTTAGAAATTAATCTGTGTTCCCCCCAGAAAACAGTTAAATGGCTATTTAGCATGGTCATTTTATTTTAGTTTAAAAAAACCTTGCTCCATAATGCAGAGTGATAATCTATTTTTGGATGGTTTTTTGGGATGGACTCAAATTATATGAAACATATCTTTGAGTGGGTTACATTTAAAAAAAACTAATCAGAGCAACACTTTAATATTTTCATTGATTAGCAGAAAGATTATCTCAGAATAATAAGACCTGAAATAATAGTGATTAATCAAGAAAGAGATGTGTCTGTCATTCACATACAAGTTAGAAGGTGGCAGTTCAGAACAAATATGACAGTTTTGCTTCATAGAGCCTTTAGGGACAGCCCTTTAACATTTTCCTCCAGTAGGAAGGATAAGAGGCAAAGAAGAAAGGAGAATGTCATAAAAAAGAAGGGAATCTTGCTATTTTTGACAACATTGAAGGCACTGGAAGATATTATGTTAAGTGAAATAAGACAGGCACAGAAAGACAAACATCACATGATCTTACTCATATGTGGAATGTGAAACAGCTAGTATTATAGGAGCAGAGAGCAAGATGGCCATTACTGGGGGTGAGGGTGGACTGGGGAGATGTTGGTCAAAGGAAACAAAATTTCAGTTAGGAGAAGTAAATCCAAGAGATCTATTGCACAGCCCAGTGAATATAGTTAATGAAGATACATTCTGTTCTTGAAAAATACTAAGTGTGGATGTTCAGTGTTCCTACCACAAAAATAGTAACTATGTAAGGTAATGCATTAGCCAGATGTAATCATTCCACAATCTAATGTGCTTCAACCATAGAGAAACCTCATAGTCTTGCTTGTTACAAATGAAGGTGAAAAATGGTCTCAATTTTGGGCATCCATTGACCAGCTTCTTACTTTAGAAGCTGGAGAACTGGGATTGGTAAATAATTTCCATAAGTGGCCAGACTAAAAATATTTCAAGTTTTGTGGATCACAGGCAACATTTTTCTCCTCTTCTTCTTTTTCTTCCTTTCCTCCTTTCTCTTCTCTCCTTCCATTTCTTTCTGTCCTTTTTCTCCTCTGCCCTTTCCTTCCCCTTCTTCCTGTAGTCATTTAAAAATGTAAAAATATATTTTTAGCTTTATGGACCACCCCAAACAGGCTTCGGTACAAACCTGGCTTATGAGCTATAGTTTGTGGGTCTCTGGTAGAGAAGAAAGTGCAACTGCATAGTGGGTAATACTGTAATTTCTACCATTTGTGTGTTGTTAGGGTATGTTGACTGCTGTAACGAATAGCTTCAACATTGCATTGATTTAATACAAAAAAGTTGATTTCTCCTTCATATCACCATCTAAGTGTGAGTTGGTGATATGTGTGTGTCTGTCTGTATGGAGGGGCTACTCTGTCCACAAGTCATTCAGGGATCCAGGCCCGTTCCCTTCCTCCTTTTCACTTGTAGGAGTTCTATCAGACTGGCACAAAGAAAAAGAGACAACAGAATGGAAAAGGTCCATCTGCTCATAACCAGTGACACATTATGTTTCATAGGTGAGAACAATCTTATGCACCCCTTACCACCTCAACATGTAAGTGATCTAAGAAAATTAAAATTAAACCCTTTTAGAAAATTGAGTTCTGTTGGGTGCTCTGGAAGAAGAGACACTATTATTAACACACACACACACACACACACACACACACACACCAAAACCAGATTAAACAGAGAAGAGCTAAGACAATAGTCTCTTCTTTCCAAGACCCCCCTGGAAAATTGGATAGTACTGAATCCTATATGTACTGTTTTTTTGTTTATGTTTTTGTTTATGTTGTCACATAGTACTAGAGTTAATCTGTCTTTCTATTTTACACGCCCTGGTGCCCCCTTTGCCCCACTACACTTGCACTTTGGGACTATTAACAAGTTTGTTAAGATTATATATGTTGAGCAAGTGCAGCATATTAGCTAAGCACATAAACACTGGCTGAGGCAGGAGGATCGCAAGTTCAAAGCCAGCCTAAGCAAAAGTGAAGTGCTAAGCAATGCAGTGAGACCCTGTCTCTAAATAAAATACAAAATAGGGCTGGGGATGCGGCTTAGTAGTTGGGTGTCCTTGAGTTCAATCCCTGATACCCAAAACAAAACAAAACACTGGTTATCAGTGACTTAAATTCAAATTCTGTTCCTGTTACATTCTAGCATCTTGTGTTTCTCATTTGTAAAATGGGAATAAAAATAATGATAATAACATATGCCTAAGATTAAATGGTAGAATAAATATAAAGTGCTAAACATGATCCCTGGCACATGGTAGACACTCTCATAAATATTAGCTTCATCATTATTTGTTAAATTCTTTTTTACTTTTTTTTTTTTTGGTACTGGAGAGTGAACTCAGGGGTACTCAACCACTGAGCCACGTCTCCAGCCCTATTTTGTGTTTTATGTAGAGACAGGGTCTCACTGAGTTGCTTAGCGCCTCACCGTTACTGAGGCTGGCTTTGAACTCGCGATTCTCCTGTCTTAGCCTCCCTAAGTGCTGGGATTACAAGCGTGAGCCACCACGCCCGGCTTCTTTTTTACTTTTAAAGTGAAGTCTATATGTATGAATTTTAAGATAATAATTTCAAGGGATCTATCTATTCTGATGTTATTGATTAATTTTTTTTATTAAAGGTGGCAGTTACTATATGTTATTTTCCCATAATTACATGGCACATGTTATGACATAGTCTTTGATTCTCAAATAAAAAACTAGAAAAATACCTTTTTTCTATTATTAATTTTTCAAATATTCATTACATTATTTTTATTTCTAGATGCCATGTTTCAAGAGAAAACTCACTTTTCAGGGATATAAGATAGTCTCCAAGGATCTTGTGTAAATTAAATTATGTCAACATTTCTCCACATTTAAAAAAAAAGTTGAGTCCTATATTTTGTTATTCAAGTTTTGGGGAAAAAATAAAGTTTCTTTTACAATATCTCATTCTTTATTAATTGAACTACTTAGAATGCTTTGGGGCTACATAAAATTACACATAAAAGGAGTCTTAATAACTTTTTGATAATAACAAAAGTTTTGACTAAATTGAAATTGATTTTGTACCTTAGTATTAATAGCTGTACAGCTATTATGTAGCTATTAATGATACAGCTATTATAATTACAGCTATTATAATAAATGAGGGAATTATTTTACTGGTTAAACATTACATTATCATCTGCATAAAATGGCAATTTTTTGCTGCTTGGAAATACTTATTAGCATATCCATACTGTGTGTTTATGTTAGCTGAGAACACCTTCCCAATAGAATATAGTATTTCCTTTAATATAGTAGAAAATACTAACACTTTTAATTGAAGAGACAACCGACTACTTAAAATACATTTAAGTTATTTTCTGGATGTGGAGTGAGGATTTAAAAAGAAATGTTTTGCAAATCTGTAATTAAATAAGGTAATCCCATTATTCTACTTAACTTCTTAGCTTGCTCAGCAGCATCCCTGTATCAGAATTGTTGATTCACAGCGACCGTTTTAATCCTTTGTGATACTTTTAATTCACTTACAAATGACTCTCTGTGTGAAAGGTCGTCCCTGCTCTGTCCTTTACGGACAGCGATGCTCCCACTGTGTGTGAGGGATTTGGTTTTTGGCCACAGAGACTTTGCTCCTAGGACTAATGGAACTTTTATAAAGCCAGTGTGGTCCCTACCGTTTGTTCTTAGGGGAGATTTTATAATCAAGCTTTAATGATAGAAATGTCTATGGTTGGTACATTCAAGGACATTGTTCCCAGCTCTGTGAGTAAAAGATATGATCGCCTCATATAAAGTAGGAAGGGGAGATGAGGAGCATGAACCTGAACTGCGCATCTGGGAGCAGTTCGAGGCACGGCGCTTTGTGAAATATGATAGTAAAACCCAACTCTCCCGAAGCTTTATTATCTGGCGGCTTAGTAATGGCCTGGTTTATTTCTGTGCGCGGGGCATTCACTTACACTCTATGCCCCTACCTCTGCCCTGGCTAAAGAGCTTTACTTCACTGAAAACTGCTTTTGAATCCTCCAACCCCTTGTTTATGATAGGTACCGTTTCCATATCCTGCTGACAAATACAGCACCTGCTTGCTTCCTCAGTTCAAGAGCTTCAGAGCTGTTGGCATTTTGAGTCATTCTATTTTGATGAATCTAGGCAACGTATTTCCAGATTGCTACCTCGTCCATATGTCTTCCCCACCCCACACACAAAGCTGAAAATATACCTTGTTCTTTCATTTTACCAGCCACTTTTATATGACACTGAAAAAGGTCGGCATCAAAAAGGTTATTGCCTTGTGTGATGTGATTGAGAAGTAGTTACAGGGAAAATATCTTGTCTTCTGGATTTTATGGAATGGTACCAGAAGAGCCGTGGTGAATAAGGTGGATAAAACAGGCCAGGAGTCCTGGGTTCTAGTTCTTTGCTTCACAAAGTTCAGTTCCTGGATGAGCAGCTTTGGCATCTTCTGGGAGCCCCTTGGAAACACCCAGATCTGATCTTATAGGAGTAACCCTGGTAAGGTTGTGCTCATGTTGGTTATGGAGATGCCTTCCCTAGCCGACTGTTTTGTGGAAGATGGTTTCTAGAAATGTCAGTACTGATGAGAGATTTCATAATGTAATAGAATAAAACTCCTGTTCTCATCCTCACAGGAGTCTGGAACGTCATAAGCACTCCATGATGTTTGTTGAATGAAGAAACAGAAGACCTGAGTCACTGTTTAACAATAGTTATTGATCTCCTAGACGATTTTGTACCATTTGTGGGAGGAAAGTTACATAAAGTTCCCTAAAAGATCCTGGAATCTTCTCTTTCTTTTTTTTCCCCCTTCTGGTTTTGTTTTTGTTCAAGAGCCTCTCATGAATACTATATCCTTTTGTTTCTTTTTTGATTCTGAATACAACATATATTTGTGCATTTATTTTTCATTTTTGCAGGGCTGGCTATCAAATCTGGGGCCTCATGCATTCTAGACAAGCACTTTACCACTGAGCTACAGGCCCAGAATAGATATTCTTTTAAAGAATAGATTCTTTTATTTTTAGTTGACACATAATTGTCTATTTATCATAGTGTGACCATTCAGTACATGTATACAATGTGTAATGATCAAATAAGGATAATTAACATCTCCATATCTTTAAATATTTATCATTTCTTTGTGTTTGGAGACTTTGAATTCTCTCTTTTAGTTCTTCATGAAATGTATAATAAATTGTTATAAACTATAATCATCCTTCTGTGTTATAGAACACTAGCACTTATTTCTTCCCTTCTAACTGTATTTTGGTGCCCTTTGTCCAACTTCCTTCTAGTTCCATCCATTTTATTGTAAACAATAGTACTCCAGTATGTTTTTATGACTGAATAATACTCCATTGTATATGTAAGTCACAGTTTCTTTACCCATTCACCCATTGATGGATACCTCATTGATTCCATATCTTGGCAATTGTGAATAATGTGCAATAAGCATGGGAGTGTAGATATTTCTTTTCTTCTTCTTCTTCTTTATTTGTTCTAATTAGTTTACATGACAGTAGAATGCATTTTTATACACCATATGTAAACAGAGTATAACTTCTCATTCTTCTAGTTGTACACAATGTAGATCACACCGATCATGTAATCAAAAACGCACATAGAGTAATAATGTCCAATTCATTCTACTATCTTTTTCCCCCATACCTCCATACCCCTGACCCTTCACTCCTTTATGCCTAATTCAGAGTAACTCTATTCTTCCCTAATGCAGCCCTTTTACTGTGAATTAGCACCTTCATATCAGAGAACACATTCAGGCTTTGGTTTTTTGGGTTTGGCTTTTTTCACTTAGCATCATATTCTCTAGCTCCATCCATTTACCAGCAAATGCCATCGTTTCATTCTTCTTTAAGGCTGAGTGATATTCCATTGTGTATGGATATCATATTTTCTTTATCTATTCATCTATTGAAGGACTAGATTGGTTCCATAATTTAGCTTCTGTGAGTTGAGCTGCTATAAACATTGATGTGGCTACGTCACTGAAGTATACTGATTTTAAATCCTTTGGGTATAAACCGAGGAATGGGATAACTGGGTCAAATGGTGGTTCCATTCCAAGTTTTCGAAGGAATCTCCATACTGCTTTCCAGATTGATTGTACCAATTTGTAGTCCCACTAGCAATGTATGAGTGTGCCTTTTCCCCCACAACCTCGCTAACACTTATTGTTGTTTGTATTCTTGATAATTGCCATTTTGACTAGAAATCTTAGGGTAGTTTTGATTTGAATTTCTCTAATTGCTAGAGATGTTGAACATTTTTTCACATATTTGTTAATTGATTGTATTTCTTCTTCTGTTAAATCTGTTCAGTTCCTTTGCCCATTTATTGATTGGGTTATTTGTTTTTTTGGTGTTAAGATTTTTGAGTTTTTTATATATCCTTCATATTAATGCAGTATCTGAGGTACATATGGCAAAGATTTTATCCCATTCTGTAGGCTCTCTTTTCATGTTCTTGCTTGTTTCCTTTGCTGAGAAGAAGCTTTTTAGTTTGAATCCATCCCATTTATTGATTCTTGATTTTATTTTTAGCACTTTAGGAGTCTTGTTAAGGAAGTCAGATTCTAAGCCAACATGGTGAAGATTTGGGAGTGGAGTATCTCTTTGATATGAAAATTTCATTTCCTGTGAATATATTCCCAGTAGAGGGATAGTTGGGTCATATGGTAGTTTTTTTTTTTTTTTTTTTGAGGACCCTTCATACTATTTTTCATAATGACTATAGTAATTGTATTCTTGCCAACATTGTGTGAGAATTTCCCTTTGACTACATTCCTGACTGCACTGAAATAACATAGTTTTAATCAATAAAGAAAAATTGCCTATGTTTATGGTGTGCGACATGATATTTTGATATATATCTACATTGTGGAATGACTAAATCGAGCTATTTAACATATGCGTTACTTTATATACTTATGTGTTTTTGTGGTAAGAACATTTGAAACTACTTAACAATTTTCAAATATACAATATATTGTTAGTTGTAGTCACCATGATGTACAATAGATCTCTTGAACTTATTCCTCCTAACTGAAATTCTGTGTCCTTTAACCAACGTCCCCCCAATGCTCCCGCTTACTAAGTACAACAGCTGTCAAAGGGGTGTGCTCTCTGGAAAGCTGTTTTTTTAAGTAAAAGGGGAGTGAATAATCTCTTACATCACATTAGAGGACCCTCCCTCACCATCAGTGCCCTCTTCTGTGTCAGGCAGTGGCAGAACTGAGACACTGCCAGGCAGGGGTCACTCCAAGTCCGGTGGCAAAGCTCTGGGGCTGCACTGGGCCAAGGGGGCTCTGACCATGAACTCTGGGTTGTGTGTGAAGCTGTGGCAATGGGTGGAGAGAGTCAGGGAAATCTCAGGAGTCTATCAAAATGAATCTCTGAGAGCACACCAAATCTGTCATCTTATTTATAGCCATATTCTAACCACAGATTTTTTTTTTTTTTAGGAATAATCCAAAAATCTGAACTAATGTCTACATACTGTATAAATTCTAAGATTGGTTATATAAATTGACGGGAGATTTTCTGTGGCTATACTGCATTGTGTTCTTGGAATTTACCTTAGAAAGAAAAACACATTTCCTTGTCTGTAAAGAAATCTGGAGAACAGAACATGAAGCAGGAACTCTAGATTCTTGTCTGGATTTCACCACAGCAAAGGCTTTGGCACATAAAACAATTGGCTTTGCTGTTTTCCAGGATCCCTGGAGAATTTCAGTCAGGGAGGATCATAAATCACAAACATGAACATGGCTCCTCTCATGAGACACAAGGTGGAATTAAGATGTATACATTGTTTGCCATAATTAATGCAAAGTGCTTGACTGTGTTAACCTAGTGGTTAATATGAGGCATTCGGTTCATGGTGAAAGGACAGTTGCTCAGTACCAATTAAGGTGTGTTCTTTCTCACAGATTCTAGTAGGAGTTCTGCATTAGTAAAGATGTGTTGTGGATCTGGAATGTCCCTCAATGACTGATATGTTGAAGAATTGGTCCCCATTGTAGCAATGTGCAGAGATAGGGCTTTGGGGAGAGTGATTAGATCCTAGGGGCTCTGATTTCATCAATGGATTAATGCATTAATGGATTCATAGATAAATGGACTATTGAGAGGTGATAGAAACCATAGTAGGTTGGATCTAGTTAAATGTAGTGGGTCTTTGGGTCATGCCTTGGGGACTATATCTTGTCCCTGGACAAGTCCTCTCTGTGCTTTGCTCTACTATGTCCTTCTACCACAAGCCCAGAAATAATGGAGACAACTGACAATGAACTGAAACTTCTGAAACCAGGGGTCAAAATACATCTTGCCTTCTTTAAATAGATTTTATCAGCGGTTCGGTCACAGTGACAGAAAGCTGAATAATGCAAGATGTGTTATATGCTGTATTAGTTTTCTGTTGCCAAACTAACAAATTATTATGAACTTAGTGGCTTACATTTCTTATAATTTTGTAGGTTGGAAGCTGGTTTCTCCAGGCTAGATTAAGGTGTTGTAATGGCTGCATTCCTTTTTGTCGACTCTTGGATGCTCTGTTTCCTTGCCCTTCCCATTTTCTAAAGGCTGCCCACATTTCCTGGCTCAAGGTGCCTTCCTCCATCTTCAAAGCCAGCAAGAGTGGGTGAAGTGCTTTTACAATACGTGATTCTGATTTTTTCTCTGCCTCTCTCTTCCCCTTTATAATGCCTCTGTGATTACATTTGGTTCACCTGGATTATTCAGGAGAATCTCCTCATCTCAAGGACAGCCCATTAACATCCCTAATTCCATCTGCAAACCATTCCCTTTTGCCATGTTAAGGTAACATATTCATGGATTCCAGAAATTAAGATATAAACCTCTTTAAGGAGGCTATTATTCCGCCTACCACAAATGGGGGAAAAGAAAAGGTCTTGATAGTTTCAGTAAATTTTTGGATATTTTTAAGATTCTTTCCTTCAGCTTCTTAGAAAGTTGAACTCAATTATGTCCTTTTCAACTCATAGTCAAGCATACCAACTTAATGAATTTGCCAGATGAAAGGGCTTTGAGGCATTTCTTCCTGCTAGTTTGATTTTGGGGAATCCAAAGAAAAGGAGGACATTTTTCATTTTTTTTTTTTTGGTGGGGGTCACAGTCTATTTTGGATATAAATCTTGTATGTCCTGGGAAGATGCCACTTTTGCACATGTGCTATGAAATGAAGTCAGATTGGGTGAGAGGCAGTTAGGAGATTCTTTTTTCCTTGTACTTAATATGATATAGGGTAGCTGCCTAGTCTGAGCCATTCCTGTTATTCTCATACTTTGGGCCAACGGATCTGGGGAATCTTACATTTTCAGTGTGCCTATTTTAAACTCAGAAAAGGTATGAAAACTCATTTCTAAGCTCCTTCATGACGCACTTCCGAATCAGTTACTTCTCCTTGTTTTCAGGGTTTACCCCAGGGAACTTCACAGTTTTTTCTTTTCTCACTTCACAATTAAGACACATTTAGTGACGACTGGGAGATGGATTTTAAGTTGCACTTTGGAAGAAAGTGGAGACCTCATTGCACCCTTGCTCCTGGTGTAGAAAGCACTACAGCATATCTTTGGAAAGGTCTGTGGGGTGGTTGGGAAGAGGACCAGTAATAAAGTGGAGAGGGACTAGTTGCTGGAGCAGCTGGTGTTTTTGGAGAAATAATGGGATCAATCCATCGTTTCTTTCCTGAAGTAGAAATGAAATTGCATTCAAGTCACAGTCTTGTGATGAAAACATTTCCAGTAGACTTTGGGGAACATAAAAATGTGGCTTTTCTGTGTTTTGTCCATTTGGTTTTAGAGTCACATTTCATCTCTGCTTTTCTAGCATGGGTAAGAACCAGAGAGAAGAGTGAGAACTTTCTTGTATTTCTATGAGTCAGTCAATTCTAAGTGTTTGGAACACTTCAAAAGTACACCTAGCACTACGTACATGTATGACTGCACATATGGTGTAACTCTATATTGTGTACAACCAGAGAAATGAAAAGTTGTGCTCCATTTGCATACAATGAATCAAAATGCATTCTGCTGTCATGTATATCCAATTAGAATAAATAAATTTTTTTTTAAAAGTACAACTAGGATATGTGGCAGGGTTCAAAGAATTGTCATTCTAGTATTATGATAATAGTTATGTGCTTAACTTTTAGAAGAGTTTGAAAGAATTTTGATGTTAGAAAAATGTTGTAACTCCATCTTACAACTAACTGATTCTTGGATAGGCACACTCTGGAAGGGTGTCAAAATATGAAATTGCTTTTACAAGTCAGTTTTTGAGTTTCAGAGCAAATTTTCAATATTCATTTGCCTCTACATTGAGTTAATAGGCATAAGAAGAAAAAAGATTTGGTCTCTAAGGAACCCTTCAATCTTGTGTGTAAAATAACCCCATTCTTCATGCCGCTTATCACTTTACATCAAAATTAATTCAGGGTTAAAGGCAAAGCAACGTAACTTACAGAAAACAGCAGTGGTAAAACACTATTTGGCAAATTATTTAAAATGTTCCTAATGCCAATATCAAAGGGTGAGAAAACTTAATAGGCATGGGAAGAGAAGAGCAATTAAAGGTGTCAAAAGATCCACAAAAATGAGTAACATCCAAGTAACTAAAATAGAGCTAGCAAAGAGGTGATGGAGGAAGGGAGGGATGACAGCTCAGAGCAGTAGCCTCTGGAGACCTCTCCATGTGGCCACAAGCAAGTGTCCTTGGGCTGGCCCTGAGCCAATGGAACATGAAGTAATGGTGATGAAGGAGTGAGATGAGTAGCTACTGGACATCAGACCGTGGACCTCAGCCCAGTGACCACATTACACTGTGCCCCAAATTCCTTGGAGGGAAAAGTCAATAGGTAAATCTGCAGAACCAGGGATTCCTTAATAAAATAGAAAACTTTGTGTGGAGGCAGGATTTTGAAGTAGCCCTCAAGACCTGTACCCAGTGCTACATGTGCCCTGCATTATCTTTGGGACTGTGAACAGCAAGGAGTTGACCTTCATGATTAGGTTTGGTAATACTACATGGTTGGTGTTAAGAGGGCTCATCCTTAGGGCCCTAACTTCATCCTGTGTGCCTATCTGGGACTAGAGGTCAGAGAAGGAGGATGTCAGAGACTTAAGGCGAGAGAGAGTTTTATTGTGAAAGAGACTTTGTGTTGTTGACTCTTAAGGTGGAGGGACCACATAATAAGGATGGAGAATGGCCTGTCAAAGCTCAGAGCTGCCTGGCGAAAGCCAGTAAGTGAGAAGGGACTTGGTCTATAGCCACAAGGAACTAAATTCTGTCACAACTTAGAAGAGCTTTGACAATGTTCCTGCCCTGGATTCTGCCAACACCTTAATTTTGGACTTGTGAGACCCTACAGGGAGAACCCAGCCACTCAGTACATGAGCTTCTGACCTAAAGAACCATGAGCCAATAAATTCGTATTGCTATAAGCTGCTACAGTTATGGTAATTTGGTTTTCTATAGCTTAAATGCACAAATGATTGGACTTTTTAGGATAATTATATAAGGAAATATTTTCATTCATGGAATTCAGTCAAACACTAATTTCTAAAATATCTTAGAAGAAGTTACATATTTTGACTGTGCATTAGGAATCAACAGAAGATGTTATTAAAGAATAAAATTCCTTGAAATAGATATAGTCCTTTTACCTACATTTTAAAAAAGTTCACCCTGAGAATGGCAATTTGTTTTGAAAGATGTCGTCCAATCCATCCCAACCTTCTTACCCCAGTGGCTATTGTCACCAAATATAAAAGGCATAGAATATAGTTTAAAGTCAGTTTGGCTTTAAAATAGAAAAAAGAAGAAAAACTTGGTAGGTTGTAGCTAGTTATGTTTCCTCACATTGCCTTTATTTGAAGATCACTGCCCAATGAAGCATAGTTTTGTAATCTACTGTACCAGAGGCCAAGGTGCCCTGTGATACAGTTTTGTGAGTTCACTGTAAATAAAGAATATTTCTGTGTTAGTCAGCTTTCTGTGACAGAATACCTGAGAACAATCAATTCACAGACAAAAAGTCATATTTTGTTTCCCAGCTTTAGAGAGGTTTCAGTCCATGGTCACTTGGTTCTATTGTTTCTGGTCCTGTAGTAAGTCAGAGCATTATTGTGGGGAGCATGTAGTGGAGTGAAGTTGTTCATCTTTTCCTTTCTTTTCATTTTTTTTTTTGTACTGGGGATTGAACTCAGGGGCACTTGACTACTGAGCCACATCCCCAGCCCTAATTTGTATTTTATTTAGTGAGAGGGTCTCACTGAGTTGTTTTGCCCCCCACCATTGCTGAGGTTGGCTTTGAACTTGCAATCCTCCTGTCTCAGCCTCCCGAGCCGCTGGGAAAACAGGCGTGTACCACTGAGCCCAGCAAGCTGTTCATCTTATGGCAGCCAGGACAGGAGTGGAGGAGTGGTGGAGAGATAAAGGGGTTGGGGACAAAGTGTGCTCTTCAAGGGCATGTTCCCAATGGTCTACGTCCTTCAACCAGGCTCCACCCCTCAGTTTCCCACACCTCCCATAAGCCCATTAAATTATGAGGTCAGAGACCTTATAACGCAATCATCTTCCCATCTGAACACTGTTGCATTGGGGATCAAACCTTAAACATGTGAGCTCTTAGGGGACATTTTAAGATCAAAACTATGACACTTTGACACTCCAAGAAATGCCCACTCTTTCAGCAATAAAGGTGACTGATGCCTTAAGCCTAAGCAAATTAGTTCCAAGAGAATCTGAGTTTAGCCCTCTACTCTTCATACTGCTTGCCGAGGGCTTTGCCCTACACATATGGGATAAAATAAATAATTGAACTGTCTAATGAATGGGACTATATAGATAAATCATCTTTCAGACTTTTAAGTCAATAATGAGATAATTTTCTTTTGTGTTCAAAGCTGTTTTGGTTCATATCTTCTTTTTAGTCTTCCAGGGTGGAAAGATAGAGTACTTGCGGTTTTTACCAGTAGACAGGCATAATAATAATCAAAGAACATGAAACTGAAGCCAAAATCTTTGCCAGACTAAGAGAAACAAATTGCACCGAAAAATCATCCCAGACTTACTGGCTGCTGTGATGGCAGCTCTTATTGTGTTTCTCAGCCCCATCTTTCTGTTTTTCTTATGGCAAATGTCACATTGTTGACTTTCCATCATGTAATGTCAGAAAGAATGATCATTAAGCAACCTTTTGAAAAAACAAACATCTTCTCTTGGTTTTTGAAAGAATTGGAATAAAAAGATTTCTGAAAATGATTTCCTCCTATTTCATTAGAGTAAGCCTGTGAAAAAGTCCTGGTTATTCTGGAAGCTCTGGTTGACTTATTTATTTAGAAACTGGTTGCCTTACTTTGGTGTCAAAATTGTATAAAATGAAGGTATATGTCATTTCGATTATTTTAAAAGCAGAAAACAATTTTTATGCATTCTGAGAATTGTGACAGAGACTTTATAAGGGGCATGGTAGGAATTGCCGCACTTCAGGGCTTTGACTACATCACTCACATACATTGTCCTTGAATGTCAGAAAGAGTGCTTTCTTTTTTAGAACTTAATTACTTACTTTTAATTGACAAGTAGAAGTGTGGTTTCTTTATTTTTCTCTTTCTTCTAGATTTTGAAATCAAGTCTTCATTGTTTTAGTTTTATTGGTGTTGAATATTTCAGAATTCTACCCCAAAAACCCTTAAAGATTATATTAGGATATGATAAATCTAAAAAGGCTTAAAAAAGATAAATCTCACAAAGGCTTAAAAATTTATAAGTGCAGTTTCTAGCCCATATCCCAGTGCTTATGTATTTTCTTTCATGATAAATTTACATATGTCCTTGACAGGTAGGAAGTACGAATTCCCTATATCTATTTACTTCCCGTGTCCCCATCTACCCCTGGGAAACAGAGGGAACCATCAGAGCTTTTCCCTGATTACTCTTCTTCAGTTAATGCTGGTGCCTTGCTCTTATCCAGCTGATTATGTTCATCTTTGTTTTCTTCCTTACTGTGGGAGAGCAGAAAATTCAGACCTGGCTCCTGGGATGGCTTGGTGAATTGTCTTGTATTTTCACCTAAATAACCCAAGAAACAAAGGTAATCGTGATATGTCCCATCTGTTGCATTTTTGTATATCGGTGACTCTGAAGATGCAGAGGACATGGAAGAGTGTCTGCGGGAAGAACAGACAAGGTGGGTTGCAGGGAATGAGGGGAGGTTGATGGCACAAGAGAAGGGCAAGGACAGTGAGGATCAAGGACAGTGGGAGTCTTACCAGTGACCACTTTGGAGGCCATTTAAGGATCCTTTTCTTTATTCTAACAATAATGGAAGATTTGGGAAGGATGTAAGCCTGAGGGTAAAGAACAGGCTTTGTGCTATGGAGAGTGCCTGGCTGGCTGCAGCAGGAACAGTGGATTAAAGGCAGAATAGAGTATAGGACAGTCAGGAGAGTATTCTGAGGTCTGAGCAAGAGGTGGCATTTCTTTGGATTTGGGAGATGGTGTAGCAGAAAGGAATGGCAAAGTTGAAGCTCTATTTAGGAATTTGAGTTGACCAAGTTGGTGATAGTTTGGCTAAAGCAGTGAGAGAGAGGGGGCTGTCATGGGAGAATCCTGGTTTTCTGGATGGCTCTGGAACCAAGAGCCTTGGATAGGATGGTTTTTGTTTATTTTACATTTACATTTTGCTTTGTTTCACATAAGGGGCTTGCATTCCATTTTGGATATAGTAAGTTAGAGTTCATTTTGGATAACCACAAGGCACCAGATAGCTGGTGTCTTTATCACATGATGAAAAAAGTGAATAAGGTAGAATTCTAGAAACAAATTTCTACAGTGTTAAGTCAAAAAAAAAAATCAGAGACATTTGAGATTACCCATTTAATTCTCAAGATACTCCTTCCAAATACTATAATTTTGTTATTTTTCCAGCAGACTATGACAACATTTTAATTTCTGTTACAACTTCTGCAGAAAAAATAAATAAATAAAGGTAGGGATAGCAGGGTGGGTAGAGCGAATGCTGTGGGATCTGACATAGAAAAGGGAAGTTTGGTAGATGGAGGATTCTTCCTGCTTTATCTGGAATAGCTGAATGAAACAAGTGACAGAGAGCAGGTGAGCTGTTTGGATCCAAACCTTGGAATCATAACAACTGATGGAGGGAAAATATAGAGCCAGCTTAAGGGAAAACGTGTTTTCTCACAGCTCCCTTTGGAAGGCATAATATTGGGTTTGGTTTTTGAGCAAAAAGACACAAAAAGAGCCACAGTCCCTCCAAAGCTTACTCAATCCTTGGAATCATATTTTAACAGATCTTTAAAACAAGGCAAGATGTTTTCCTACAAAAATGTCCTATAGACCAGGAAAAAACTAAATCTAAATTCAGTATCTGTCTATATTTCATTTCCTATGTTTAAATGTTCCAGTGGTATAATTTTATGATCCAGATTTCTATGAGAGAGAGTGATCTTCATATGAAAAACTTTAAAAGTGATTTCCACATTTGGTGGATACTTTCCTTTTTAGCTTTGAAAACAATATAATTTGAGAACAGTGTAAATAAGGGGAGGTAGTGTCTTGTTGCCCTCACATTTTAAACCATACCTATCAACTGAAACAAGTTAGAATTAGAAAACAAAACTTGTCAAATGTTACTTTTTTGGTGAATTTTTTTTATTTACCTCTGTGTTTATTGAATCAGAAAATGAAGGATGCAGATAGAGATAAGTAAATGTAGTTGACTAAAGTAGAGTAGAAGAATTCAAATTATTTCAGCTAACTTAGGTTTTCTGTGGCATCATATATCCTGTCAACAATATTTTATTTATTTATTTGTGTGTGTGATACTGGGGATTGAACCCAGGGGTGCTCTACCACTGAGCTACATCTGTAGCCTATTTCATTTTTTATTTTGAAAGAAGGTCTCCCTAAGTTGCTGAGGCTGGCCTGCCTGAACCTGCTGAATAGCTGGGATTACAGGCATATGTCACCACGTCCACCAAAAACCAAATTTTAAATGTACAGTGGTCTATCTTCAATCTGCATTTTCATTGCCTCACATGAGTAAGCAAGCAACCCAAGTATTGGATGTCTCAGTGTTGGACCTGAGACACAAAGTTCTCTCTCCTGGAATGGGACTGACTCCCTCTCCACAAACAGTTCCTTTTAACAGAAGTGGAGCCTTTGGGCTTTCTCCAAGACCTGGCAGAAATTTTTATATTTGTTCTGATAAAGACCATGCCCTAATGCTGCTATTAATAATCAATGAATGTAGAAACAAGATATTCTGTTTGGTGTGGGTAAGTTCCAGTAGCAAAGGATTCATCAAAGATTTATATTTGCATTCAATAGTTTTGGAGAAAGTGAGCACAGTTTCAAAGTTTATCAGATATAAACAACACAACTAGAAAAGTGGGTCCTTTTTTCTTTTTCTGGAATACAAGTTTCTTTTTTCTCCTCTTTTCTCTTCTTAAATGTCTTTCTTTGAACTTACTTTGGCATTGTCTTCTGCAGTTGGCTCTTTTCAAGAATGTTATTGTTCGCAGAGTTCTTTTCTTCTCTTTCAAATTGTGTTCTCCTATCTCAATAGGAACGACATCCAGCTTCTTGAGCCCAGTGACTTCCTAAGCAAGAAAAGTGTCTGACTAATTGGCTAAATATAGGTGCCCCTACTGAGCTGTTAGCTTTCTTTAAAGAATTCTCAGTGGTGTCCTCTCAGCCACTTGTCTTTTGTATTTAACCTTTTTTTTTTCTTTTTCTTAATAGAAAATGCTATACAAGTCTTATTCAAGTAGAATGATTAGTTACACAAGAAAATGCAGAAAAATTTCCCTTGAGAAACATTTAGGATAACCTAGTTGGAAGAATTTCCTCTTTAATACTTCAAATACATACTTTCCTTTTATGTCGTACATCAATGGCTTACACTGAAGTTGATTTTCTCCTCTGGTTGGAGCAGATGACAGTTAGCTTCATGGATAAGAACTTAAGAGTCTGGAGTTAGACAGACCTGGGTCTGGATATTGCCTCTCTTGCACACACATTGTTCTATGTTTTGGGACAAATAATCCCCCCTCGCCAAGAACTGGTTTTCTCATTTAGAAATTGGTGACAATAATAAGGATCTCTAGTGCTGTTGAATGATTACTGCTACATGCCTGGCACCGAGGCATTGCCCGCTGAATTTTCCATAAAAAAAAACTACACAGGAAGTTCCCTGGTGAATTAGAAGCAATATTTTTTATCATGCCTTCTAACAACAATAAGAATGAATGAGTTCTGGGTCCAAGTATATACGCTTTTATCATAAGAAAATTCTCTTGAATTTAATGTGGAAAGAAACCTGCAGCAAGATTTAGTGATTTCAAAATATTCCTTAGAGAAAATTTGGTGATCTTGGAAATGCAAAAAAAAAAAAGAAGGAGGAGGAAGAGGAGAAATAACATCAAGACAGTGGTGCCAGGGGAACTATACTTAAAATTAAGATCAATCAATCAAGTATTTTTGATGCAGGGATGTGTGTAGCTCAGTAGTAGAGCACTTTCCTAGCATGTGCAATGACCTGGGTTCTATACAAAGCACCACAAATGACAAAAACATTCTGTCCCATAAGAAATATTATTTCTCCAAAATAGCAAATCAATTTTGGATACTATTTGATTGCATTGTATATTATTTAGTATAATTTAGTATATAATGTGCAGTAATAAATAACTATACTTCATAGTGGAAAACAAATTTATTTGATTATATTTGTTTTGCACACATATATTTGCATATAGTTTTTAACATAGAGTTATTTTTCAAAAGTGTAAACTTTCGGGGGTGTGGTTCTGATGTTGGAATGTGTTAAGAAGACACTTTCCTTCTCTCCTGAAGTTTCCAGCAAATTCGCTGAGACCTTTTTAAATAGGCACAAATTTGATGGTGAATATTATAGTTAAGACAACTACCTTAAGCCAGCTGCTCACCCACTGCATAGAACCATGATCCCAATGTTTCACGGTGGCTTTGCCCTTCAAGACCCACACTTGTTTCCCACAAAATATCTGTTAAGTCATTCAGTCAACAATACTAGTAATTATAATGAAGTGTCATTATTCATCCATTCATTAAGTTTATTATGTAGTTATAGTTTATTCAGCTACTTTGTTAGACTTTATTAAATATATAGATTTAAATGTCCTCCCTAAAACTCTGTCAACCCTGAGTTTCATGCTCTGTGTTTCTCCTTGTGGAAATAAACTGGATATGTTCATACTTGGTTAATTGTGTATGTGTATAGGTATGTACAATGATCTGAAAATGACCTATTGATAAATCTGTTATAGTCCCATGGACCTTAAAATGATTTAGGAGATTTTTATGTGTGTGTACATGTTTATGTATATATTGTATAACATGGCTTATTAATACAAATAAACATAAATATTTTATGTAACTATAAATATATAAATTTAATATATAAGTGCCTATGTTTATTTCTACATATTTCTGAGTTCCTAGTGGGTACAGGTTGACAAGATATATGGTGTGTTAGTATGAACTTAGCTCTTCCAGCCAAGGTTGTGGTTCCTCAAGTTTGTGGCTTGGCAAATAAGAGGTTAATGGAGGGGGAAGACTAGACAAAGTAAATAAAGTCAGTTAATTGCAAGAAGCAGTTGCACAGCAACTGCAGCCAGGGAAACTGTTCTCTAGAAGGAGCCAGTCAGACAGAGGAATGAGTTAACCAGGAAGTGCTCGCCTCCCTTACCTTATCCCATGTTCCTTCTGCCCTCTCTGTCTCTCTCTTTCTTTCTCCATCTCTGTATTTGATTTCTTCTTTTTCCTCTCAGCCTCTTAATTATTATTGTTTTTTTTTGTCTCTGCCTCTTTGCCTTTTTTATTTTTTCTGTACATGCATTCTAAGATTTACACACACACACACACACACACACACACACACAAGTGGTCTGTAGAAGCAAATGAGGGATAATTAATTGTTTTATCCTCTCCAGCTTTCTGCCCATTGCTCTGACAATGTTCATGCAAGGCAAAATCAGGCTGCACACATCCCTTACGTACCAGGTGAGCACAGGACATGCCCAGAGTCACCTATATGTTTTAATGTGACATCATCCATAGAAGCTGTATTATATCAACATAAATTTCAGCATAGCTACGAAGGTAACTTGACTGATGATAGACAATGATGTGGATGTCACATATTGTATCAGGAAATTAGAGTGCCAACCATTTGTTTTTGCTTTATCCCATATAATGAATTCTATATTAGCTACTCTGAAATGGGACATTTAATATCAGAGTTCTGGTTAGGCTTTTAATTTTTATAGAAGAGGTGTGTTGGCCTATAGCCTAGAAGACTCTTGTTTCTCTCTCTCTCTCTTTTTTTTTTTTTTTTTTTTTTTTTTTTTGTCTCAAAGCTGGGATTGGCAGGGGATTTCCCAGTATTAATTAATTAACTCCAGGCTCTTTTGGCAAAATGCCTTGAAAGGGATGGGATGTCCTGAGTGACCCTCATGTGTACTTTCTGCCAATGATCATTAAACTCGCAAAATCATCTCACCTGGTTCCTTAGGACATTAAATGAAGATAACAAGAATATAAACTTGCCTATTAACATAACGGAAATATTAATCTACTAGACACATAAAGAAAATGGTATAAAATTCCTTCTGGATCCTAGAACAATACTTATTTTAAGATCATTTTTAATGTTTGCTGCTCGTGGTGTAATACAAATCCTGAGATGATCAGGGCTCTATTACACTCAATCATTTATAAAACATGTAAACATACAAAATAAAGAGCCCTTGGAGCCAAGTGGTGCAGTCCATAGCATGGCACAAACATTCACTAGCAAACCCACTGTTATCTAGGGAAGAAAGTGGTTCCGTTTTTTGAATATAGAGAGTAGAAGAAATGATATTTTTGCAAACTCTTTTAGCCTCTAGGGAAGCATCAATAACAATAGGATTTGGATTCAGCTCTTCTTGGTTTCATCAGAGAGTTCCAGATTTTATAAACAAGAAAAGACCCCTATCTGTCATGAATCTGCTAGATTCAAGGATCTAATATGATCCATGGATCTGCTAGATGTATGTGATGTCTCCATGAAGCCTATACTCACATACTACTCCCACTGCACAGCAGTACACTCACATGGAAGTATACACACAGAAATATTCAGACAAGAACACACATGGATGGACACATAGAAACACTCAGAAATATACACATAGCAACATGCACAGAAATTCATATGCAGAAAGGTGCACAGAAACACACATACAGAAATACAGATGCAGAAATAAAAATGCATAAACATACATATAGCACATCCCTTTAAAAAAGATACTCAATCTTTAGACATTGGAACCTGTTGTGAAAGAAAGCAAAATTAATAGCAAATTTAAAAATAAACCAATATAAATGAATTATTAGGGCACAAAAGTGGCATTAGAGAAGCAAGGAGATGTGGGAAGGGAAGTTCTGTTTTATAAACAGTCCCATCCCCAAGTTTCAATGTGAATGACTAGAGAACTTGGCAGGGAGCCAACACCAGCCGATACATATGACACATCTTCACCCAACAGACTGAAACTTCCCTGTTTATCACCAGGCAGCCCGCCACTCATCCACACTCAGTCCACTTGCTGGAAAGGCTGACATTTTTTATTAGAATAAATGAGCTATAAATTTTCTCTTAAAAGCTGACATCTTTAAAATGTTTTTCTCAATTGTCATCATTCTTAGGTATATAGGGAGTCTCTTATGCTCAAGATAATATTATATACAGTAGGCTGGAAGTCTCAGTACTATGAGCACATGCCATGAGGTGCTGCTTATCCAGGAGGCCTGAGTGATGGAGTTTATATGGAAATTAAAAAATCCTTGAAGATTTGGTAAACTCTGGAGGGATGACCATCATGTGCTAAAAGGTAGATGTGAAGCATGATAAGATCCATGTTTTTATTTCTCAGTAGCAGTAAAATGTGAGTAATTATTATTACCATCAATATTAATAGATGGGGTGGAGGTTAGGGGCAAAGCTGCATTGAGCACCTACTGTGTCGAAGCTTCATGGCCATGTTATGAGGATCTTTGTCCTGTAGATACCATTTTGCACAGAGCAAGTTATGTAATTTGGCTAACTCTATCCTATTAATAAGTTCTCATTCTGTTCCTATTATTCTAGGCTGTTCATTATTCAATAGGTTGTTCATTATTTAATAGCTTAGAAGATAGAAAAATTATTGAAGCTTAATTAGTGCAGGATTATATGTCTGCATTTTCCATGCATGATTCAAATTTAATCAAAATCCAAGTGTAGGATGAATACTCAGAGAGCTTGCCTTCCTGGGGCAGTTCCTTCACTTTGCAAAGGCTATTGGATGCACTTTGGCTTTATTTTCTTGAGTTCATATTACTCTCACATTCCTTGAAGAAAAGGTTACTATTCCCATTTTCCAGATGGGATATCAGTACCATATCCATCTCAATTGTAAGACCAATTGCAAACACAAGATCTGCAAACATAAATTAGTGAGCATGGCTGATTCTCTTTTTGAGTTTTCCTGAAGAGGTATTTTAGGGACCTGAATCATAGCTGAAATGGAGTGCCTTTGTGAGTGCCCTGTAGGAGGGAGGTATTGCATGGAAGCAAGTGTTGGCTCAACTTCATAATGAGAAACCTGGATACTGATGGGGCTTAGCTTTGATTGGATTCTGGAACTTATTGCACTCAGCTGGGTGTAGTCCAGCAACTGGGTGGCACTGGCAGAGGTAGGCCTGCTTCTGCAACAATTACTGGTCAATTGCAAGTGATTATAATGGCACCGTGTCTAAAACAATATGGAGAAAAATGCTGCTTGGAAAACATGAAACAGTGGTGTTCTACAATGCAATGAACAAGTTGCTGGGAATATCAGTGTAACAGGAAATGTTGGAAATTTGAGTTGCTGCTCTAGATCACAGGAGGATGGCAATTCAAAAAAACCCTCTATGATATATTTTCAATAGTGTCCTCCTTCACAGACAGGCAGAAAAGGGCCCAGTGGGCTCTACACACAGTCTTTTTTGGTGAGTGGTAATGACTGGACAGAATTCAAGAAAGACTAGGGCTGACCAGTCTTGCATATGGATCCACCCAAGAAATACAAAGGTCTAATACCTTATTGCATCTTTTTCCTCCACCCAAGAAAGCATCCCAAGAGTCTGAGGGGAATACACATTCTCACAGGTGACTGTAAGAAGCATCTGGGATGCTTATGAGTAAATACTGAGTAGACTTGACCAGTAAGGTAATTGCTGTGATATCTGCGGAGTGTAGTAATCATTTTTGCTTGTATGGCTCTTTGTTGGTTGTGAGTTACATGGCCATAGGAGCTTGCAAGCAACAGTGGACCAAACAACCATAAAACTAAATAGAGACTGTGAGGCTCCCTTCCCAGTAGTAACCTTTGGTGAGGTGCTCATAGCTTCCCTGGAGCACTGCTTGTGTGGCTTCCCCAGAAATGTTACTTGGATGTGGTCAGGGCCAGTGTACCCCTTGTAGGCTGTTGATTGGCTACTACCAGATCTTGTGACAGTTTCCTCACTCCTGTGAGGAATTGTGACATATTTGTTCTTGGCAGTCACTATCTTTGGTGTTAAATCACTTTCCTCAAATTTCCAGATTTCTGACACATGTAATGGGCTCAGTAGGGGATTTGCAATAATTCTTTTTCAGTATTTATGAAATCATGTACTCCCTGTGGCTCCTGAGCCTCTAAACTGCCTTTCAGAGATCCCACCCATAAATTTTCCATGATTATCACTTCCTATCTTTAAAATATATACTTTCTGCATTGTTATAGGGGTAAGGAAGGCACTCTTTTGACTTTGCCTTCTGTTATTGATGTGTGATATGCCTATAGCCTCACCTGGCTAAATATAGAAGTAGCGTATAGCCATCTAAACACAGAATGAGCTTCATTACTATGCATTTTTCATTTCTGCAAATTTGAATCCTGTAATTCTCCATCCAGTCATATGAACCTTCACACACTAAACCAAAGGTCACTCCCGTAAATGGTTCCTACATGGGCACCTAAAGTTGCCAGGAGTGTCTTGATTTTAGCATTCTGTGCCTCTGTGGTGAATTTTTTCATTTCCAGTTCTTGTAAATACCCTGTTCCCTACTGCTATAGCTGAATCCAGTATCACTGTCATGAAAACAGGACTAGATATTAAGATCAAGCCTTTCCAATCAACGTTTATACTCATTTTTAGAATTTATACTCCATTTTAGAATATAAATGGTTGGAAATGTATTTGTTGTATTTTGAGAGGAACAGAGATTTCTGAGTTTTTATCTGTGGCTTTTCATTTTTACACATACTATAACCCCAAGTAAATAAGCATGAGGGTCTGAACTCAGATTTGGATGTAGCCTAAAGTTTTCCAACATAGGAACCAGGTATTCTTTGTAGCCATCTCAGAAACAGTTCAGCACTGATATACTAACATATTGAAACGGAATTTTAAGGAGAAATTTAAGGTGGTAGTTGTAAAGATCACATGACCAGGAGAAGATGAATTAAGCCACTCAGCAAGGCTTTATTGGAATGCGTGCCCTCGGACCAAATCCCCCGTCCATCAGAGCGAGTCGGGAGAAATGGCGTCGGAGA
>PVHX01004649.1:83872-122565 GCA_004024805.1 Geosciurus inauris
TAGAGAATTTTAAGAAAACCCGGTCAGGAAGGGGAGGGCTTGGGAACAGGAAGAGAAGGCCAGAGTCCTTCCTGAATGGGTCAAGAAAACTCGCTGATTGACAGGAGGCGTGTCCACTAGTGACGTCACATCTGGCTTGCAGCAGCTCCGCTGACCAGTTTCCTTAATTGGGCATCTTAGACCCTGACCAGACCTAACAATAGTGTTTTGTGAGGGAACTTCCAACAAAACATTATGTGACCAGGTTCCAGTTCGTCACATGTAGTTGATTTTGAAAAGAAATTGAGGGGCCTACATGGTCTTTTTTCTTTTGGATCCTCAGTTTTTCCAAAATAAAGGTGAGTAAGAGCAGAAAAACATAGCTCACAATCCTGTTTGGAAAGGATCTGGGCAAAGATTCCTAGCTGATGGTGTCTGGGAATGTAGAAATTTAAAAACAATGTATTTTGTATATATGAATGTTAATGTTAAAATACTGAAGATTGGAAAGGTCATTCTAAGCAAGAAACACAGGAAATTATTTTCTGTCTTCTGCTCACTGCTTCCTTTTTGAAAATTGCATGTATAGTAATTCATTAATATGGTATGATCATGATTATAGCAATATAGACACCTTGTTCTAGTTTTGTACTCAAGATCCATAACAATTTTATGGAATATATCATTGTTATATAGTGATACCAGAAGTTAACCATTCTTAGATTATATATAATGCAAATATAATCATTTCTGTCTTATTTTAAGTAGTCTGGAATGAAGCATGTATAAATTCTGTACTAGGAAATAATAAACTAATTCTCTTTCAAGTGATCTCCTTGGGATGTTTCAATTTCTTTCAATGGTGCGGTCATTTTCTCAGTTACCCAGAATTGGAACTAAGTCAGTTTGGCCATTAAGTGTTTCGACGATTTCTTTGTACCTCTATCATACTTTTCTTCTTTCTTTCTCTCTACACTGTTTTCACCCAGCACCTCTGCTATTGTGATCATCACTATGTTCTTCCCTCCCTCCCTCTCTCTCTCCCTCCCTTCTGTTACTTTGACTCACAGTTTGCTCTGAACATTGCAGCTGGTTAATCTTCATAGAGAAACATTTGATCTTGCAACTGCTCTCTTTAAAATTTTGATGAGTTCTCTGTTGCTTAAAAATTCTCCCAGCCTTTCGCATTCAAAACTTCATAAAACAATATCTAACTTAATTTTCCAAACTTGTTTCCCAGAACTATCACAATGGAGGTCTTGACTGCTTTCTTTAAAATTTTTAAATTTTTAAGAATTTGTTCTTTTTAGATATACATGACTGTAGAGCATATTTTGACATATTATACGTACACACAGAATAACTTATTCTAATTAGGATACCATTCTTGTGGTTGTACATGATGTGAAGTTTCACTGGTGATGTATTCATATATGAACATAGGAAAGTTATGTCAGATTCATTCTACTGTCTGTTTCTTTTGGATCATGCACATCTGGGCCTTAAGCTGAGCTTTGTCACATATTGGTTTTATTACTTAGAACAAGTTATATAATCTCTATAGTTATTGCCATAAAATATGACTTACTTCATTGACTGTTACATGGATTAAATGAGATGATGCACCTCAGGTTCTTTTTTTCTGTGCTTAGCGTGATCACCAAAAGTGTTGATTATGTTTTCCTCTCTTGAAAGACATTGATAATATGTACCTTATAAAATCATTGTAAGAATTAACTGAAATAGTTTTTAGTAAGGCATGCAGTATATTATTTGCCCTCATGTGAGCCCAGAAAAGGTTTAATGATAGCGTTTTATGTAATTCCTAGTTATTTGTTCCCATCTTCATACTTTTGCCTACATGGATCCTTGCATCTGGAAAACCTTTGCCTTTTTGCTATAATCTGTCCTTTGAAGTACCTTTCTAGGACCCTTCCTCTGTGACCTCGCCCATCTATGGAGTTCCTTCTGTTTTCAAAATTCCTTTTTTAGTTTTATTGCTGGATATTGAACCCATGCCCTCCTTCATGCTAAGCACGTGCTCTACCACTGAGCTATACCTGAGGCCCCTGTCCTCAGAATGCTTACTCCCTATGCTATACATTTTGAACCTCTTGCTAGTCATTATATCATTTGTCTATCTCTATTTGTCTGTCGGTCCATCCATCCATCCATCTACTATCATCTATTTTTCATCCTTCTGTCTACCTTCTGATACCGCCCGTTACCGGTGACGAGTTCTGCTCCTTGACATGTTGAAGTCTGAACATTAGAGAAGCACACCAAGGCAAGCATTTAAGCAGGGTTTATTTAAAAGGGGTAATATGGACTTCTTCCAGGATGGAGAAGGGGGCCATAGCTGGTATCCGGATATCCCAAGAAATACACATTTTGCCCTTTTATATGTCCTAGGCTTCCTTTGTTCTCCTGCCCTCTTCCCCTTATCTTTCCTTCCTGCCTACATGACTAAGCCCAGGATATGCTCCTGGGATGGCCAAAAGGTTAAATGGGGAAGGGCCTAGGTGGAGTGATTTGGGCAGGAAGAAGGTGTAATTAACGGCTCCTTGGGACAGATTACCTTAGCAACAGGTTGGAGCAGGGGCAGGTTTATCCTGATAAGGGTGGAGGAAGGGCTCTGAAAGCATTAGCATTCCAATACCTCTCCAACTTCCCACACCCAAATTGGCCTCCTTGATCCACCTGACTCAATTTACATATCTATAATAACTGCCTGTCTAATTCTTGCTTCACTTCTATCATCTATCTATGATTGACTGTTCCTAAGGTTTTTCCTATTTTCTTGGAATTGTACAATAATAAATGTGAGGCCCAGTGACACCAAAGATTCCAGAGAGCTCCAGGCTGCCTCTCGACAGAGCTTTGTGAGAGAAACCAGCTCAGAAGGGACTTGCTCACCAGCCACAGTCTCATTACCAGCTAGGTGACTTTTCTTTGGGGAGTACATCGTTCATGGCAGACTGGGGTACATTCTTTTCCCACAGCCAAGGGACAACAGGTTGGTTTCAAACCCTGTAGCTTATAGAGCAGATGTGGTCTTATCTCCTGGTTGGACATGTGCCCCTGGTGTTTGGAGCCCTTTTCTAGGGTGAACAAACTCTAATAATCAGTTATAGTAGGGGAACAAAGAATTCCTTTGACCTCTCCCCTTACAGAGGTCATACATGACCATTTTACCCTTTGTTTTATCCTTTGCCTGGAAAACTGAGCAGAGCTGGCACCTGAAAGAGATTGGAAGGGAAGATGTGCAAGAGGAAACCACCTTGCCCAACAGACTTTACTATGGAATGTTCTAGAAGCTTTGGGGTGGAAGGCAGTGCATTTTAAAGTTTGAAATTAGTATTTAAATGCAGACGGGACCAAGTCTGATATGCTTTCAGACCCTTTTGGTAGCTGAGCTTATTTTGGTCCTTTCTAGTCCTTACCATGGCACAGCATACTATGACCAGCAAGTAAAACAAGTACTGGAACAGCCTAACAAGGGAGGGAAGCTTGAGAAAGGAAATTCTTTTAAGTTTACATCCCAGCCAGTGGAGTAAAAATGGTAAACCAGTAACTTCTGACAAACTTAGTGAATATGTTAGCTGGCTCCTCCAGGAAAGCTATTGTGCTTAATTCCTTACAGTCCTTACATAACAGTTCCTAAGTACGTTTTAATTATGTCACACTTACTTGAAATTATGTCTTTCATTGAATCTCAGGTAAAAAGTGAATCAAATACAACACTTGTGGTTAAATTAAAGGTAGGAGTCAGGAACCCTAGCCCCTGCCCTCTTCTAGCTTTATGTGATTTTTTTTTTTTTAATTAGTAAATCTAGTTCAACTTTTTTTATTCTCATCCATGGAGTTACTGCAGCATTGCCATTGTGGGGATTGTGACTTGATTAATTGGCCTGGTACTTCTTCAAGGAGCTACTCCAAGGCCACCTGTTTGCTAGTTCTAAAGTCTGTTAACACAACGCTCACTGCCCAATCATGCTCAGAGAAGGGCTGTCTGTAGATTAATCAGCTTTAGCTAGCTACAGATTCCTTTGGAAGTAATAGTTGATGCAGTATTTTCAAAATATCTTCCAACATACCAAATAGTGGACTGTAGCTATCAGTATATTTTAAAATAAATTCTTGAATGTGAGTATTTTCTTTGAAGATATGACTTCACTATGCTTATTATATTGATTTTAACCAAAATAAGCTAGATGACGGAGGAGATTCTGTGTTCTATGGAAACTATTGGAAACTATTGCACTTTATTTGATCTACTCAACTAGAGAGAAATGCCTTCAGGTGAAGGAGCAAGACACAGTTATGTAATCACACTGAACTGTCTCTCTGGACCAGCAGGGCCAATAATTGATCCTTAGAGTAGCTTGGGTACTATTTCATCAAAAAGAGTACATGAGGAAATAACCCCATTACGTATAGCTTATAATTAATTGGAGCAGTTATTTCATTAAAGGTGTTCTAGTGGAAAAAAAAAGATCAGATATTAGTGTCACAATTTTTATAATTTTATTTTAATTGATTGTACATATGACAAATGGCAGCTCATAAGAGTATTCACAAAAAGCTGCTATTCCTTGCAAGTTACAGGAATCTTATCTGAACTAACTTAAGCAAGTATAACTGGGAGGAGGGATCTACTAGAAAAGTATTTGAATACTCCACAAAACAACCAAGCCACAGAAAGGATGAGAATTGCCGCAAAAACTGGAAAAGGCAATCACAAGTGGCCAAGACGCTCCCTCCCTCCTGCCCACTCTCTATTCTGGCTTCATACTTCCTTCTCATTATAGAATATTTTTTTTTCCAAAAATTTCAGAGAAGAATCCTAATTGACCCGATTTCGTCAGTTCCCCACTTCTGATCCAATCAAGATTGCCGGGAAAGCGGCCTTTATTGTGGAAAACGATTGCTCCCTCAATGACCATGTGGGTGGGAGGAGGCAGGGAACAAAAGCAATGTGTCTAGTTTAATAAATCTTTAAAAATAAGGTTTTAACTTAATTATTTAGAAGTTGATAGAGATCTTCTGTTCAGTGGTGAAGGTTTAGAGACAAAGTACTATTTCTACTTAATGGTAATTCGCATGATATGATATCATCATGACAACTCAAAAGTGTCATGATATGATGAGGAACTGCTTTAGCTGTATAAATCTCTATGAAGATTTTGTGATAAAATTTTCAGTGTTGAATTTTGTTGATTTAATTAATTAAAACTTTATTTTTTATTGTTCAATTGAGACAATTGGATACAAGATGGTGATTTGATACATGTATGCAATGTGTAGTGATCAAGTCAGGTAATAAGCACTTCCATCTCCTCAAACATTAATCATTTCTATGTGCTGGGAATTTCATACTCTTCTGGTGATTTTTGAAATATATCGTAGATTGTTGTAACCAGTAGTTATCCTACTTTGCTATAGAAAACCAGAAATAACTTCTTCTCCATTGTTTTTCTGCCCTTTAATTTCTTTTCCGTTGTCCCTTCCAGTTGCCCTTCCTGCTCTTTAGTGACGACTATTCTATGCCATTCTTATGTCAAGTATTTTTGCTTCCACAAATGAGTGATAACAGGTGGCATTTGTCTTTCTGTGTCTGGTTTATTTCACTTAGCATAATGATCTCCAGTTCTGTCCATACTGCTGCAGAACACAGAAATTTATTCTTTTTATGGCTGAATAATATTCTATTGCATACACATACCTCATTTTCCTTATTCATTCATTTGCTGCCAGACACTTCGGTCAATTCCACGTCTTGGCTATTGTGAATAGTGCTACAATGACCTTGGGAGTATAGGAATCTCCTTCATAAAATGATTTGAACTCTTTTGCATGTATGCCTAGTAGTGGGATTGCTGTTTCTATTTTTAGTTTTTCAAGGAATCTGTATACTGTGAAACATTATCTTTTGGCCATTCTCCCTGATAGGAATTATGAAACCCATAAGTAACATAGCTTGTATTGGCGTCACTCTGTAATTCTAAAAATAAACAAAAATATGCTTCCTGTTTAACAATAGGTAATACGATTATTCTCCTTTTACTGTTTACAGCTAATTCCCTTCCATACTGGCACAAATCAGCAAAACCAACAAAGCAACAAAAACATTTTGTGAATTGTTTGCATATGTTGGCAATTGTCTAGATTACTTATACAGTGATCAGTTTTACAGGGCCATTAAAATTTTTTTGTGGTTTTTTAATCTACGTTTTTCACATTGACAGAAAAGTACAGATAAAACTAGAGCTAACATTTAACAAACACTATGCAAATATTACCAGTATTATTATTTTGCTAAACTTCTTTGTTTCTTTAAGAAATTAAAATGGTCATACCCAGGTTGAACCTCCTCTGGGCTCCCCATTGATCCCAAACCCTTGTTTCACTCTCAGAGGTAATCATCTTGGAATGTAAATATCTCTTTCTTGGCTAGTTTTTTGTTTTTTCCACATGTGTATATAAACAATATACTGCACTGCTTTTGTGTGATTTTAGAAGTCTATGTTGTTGATACCGAAGGAATCTTTCTGCAACTTGAAATTTCTCACTCTGTATTATGTTTATTAAATTCAAACATGTTGAAACATGATACCACAAGGTAAGTTAGCCAGATATTTTAATTATGTTGCATTATGGGAATCTATGTCACTGTATCCCTTCTGATAAGCATTTATATATTTCCAATGATATAAGAAATACAGCATGAGCATCCTTGTGATTGTTCTTGTGAACAGTGTGGAGTGGCTTTAGGCAGTACCTCTAGTAGCTGAAGATATGAGTCATAAGTGTATCTTTCACATTTCCAGGAGTTACCAGATTATTTCAAAATTGTATTAATTTATATAAGTGTCTGAGTTTCTTTTTCTGCATCCTCACCAGTATTTGGTACTGTGATATTTTTAATGTTTACCAATCTGATACTATCTCATGATTGTGTCAGTTAGCATTTTTATGATTATTGGTGAAATGGAGTATATTTGGTTTGGGGTATTTGATTATCTTCTTCACTGACTTAACTGCTAATATCCATGGCTTCCTTTTCCAAAATTGGGTTTTGTGTATATGTGTGTATTGGTTTTATGAATCCCTTATAAACTCTGAAAAAGAAATCAGAGCAGCCACTGAGCTAAGAAGCCAAACAGAACCAAGGGAGAAAATCTGAAAAAAAAAAAAGATATTATGTATGATATAGCATGATGAATCCCCTATTATGAAAATTATACCAGTATTTTTTAAAAAAGAAGATATCAAAATCAACAAGGAAAAGTAATGACTAGATTTTCTATCCAAAAGTTATAGGGACTTGGGAAATGGAATAGGGTAAAAAAAAAAAAAGATTACATTCAAAATAGTAGCAGTAACTATAAAGTATCTACAATAACATCTAACCAAAATATTCACGGTCTTTATGGCGAACACTATAAAAAATTAATGAAGTCCATAAAATAAAACTTAAATGAATAAGGAGTTATATCATGTTCATGGGAAGCCTCAGTATCATAAAACTGTCAAATCTGCACAAATGGTAAAAAACTTTTACAAAAATTAGAAAGTTTGCTAATGTTAGAGGTAGCTGGAATGTTAGCACATGCTTCTATGTGCTGCTTAGGGGAGTCCACATCAGTACAAGTCCTAGATGGCATTTTCTCAGTCATGATGTAAATTAAAAATATATACATATCCTATTGCCTGAAAATTCTACTACATGATATTTACTCTTGAAGAGTGTGCACATGAACAAAGAGAGAAACATTAGGTGATATTTAGATACCCTCTATATCCATCATTAAGGGAATGCCTAAAGACTGTTGGTCTACCCATACTATAAGTTTCTAATTAGCAACTTAAAATTGACCTATGGGCTGGATGTAGCCCAATGATAGGGTACTGTATTAGTTGCCTTTTCATCATTGTGACCAAAATACCTTACAAGAACAACTGAGAGGAAGAAAGTTTATTGTGACTCTTGGTTTCAGAACTACAGTCCATGGCGGGCCAACTTCAGTGCTCTGGGCCCAAGGTGAGGTGGAAAGAACATGGAGGAAGGGTGCAACAAATGGCAGTTGCTCTGATCCTGGAGGCCAGGGAGCAGAGAGAGAAAGGGGAAAGGGTCGCAGGGAAGATGAACCCTTTCAGGGCATGTGCCCAGTGACCCACTTCCTCCAGCCACACTTGATGTGACAAAAGTTACCACTGAGTTAAGTGCCTTCAAACTAGGATGGACTGATTAGGTTACAGCTCTTACAGTCCAATAATTTCACCTCTGGATAGTCCTGCATTGACACAGGAGCTTTTGGGAAACACCTTATATCCAGACTACAATAAATACTTTTCTTGCATGCACTTTTCTAACACTACCAAAAATAAAAAATAAAGAGTAAAGTTGATCTATGTGATCTTATATATATATTCTAATTCAGTAAAACGTTTAAGTTGTAGAATACGTACAATGTGATTCTATTCACCTGAAAATACCACAGTCATGTTTGTGAGTCCATATATGCATATATCAATAAGCAGAGAGGATTTTGGAAGACTGCACAACAGATCTCTCATAGTGCTTATATTTCTGGGTGATGTCAAACTTTAATGTTATCTGTAGTAATTTTTATAAAGATAATTTCTTCTTATTTCACTTGAGCAGTTAAAAAAATGACAAAAAGAAGAACAAATAATGGGAATGTGTATCACTAAGAAAACAGGGAAGATTTTTCAATAAAATGTTTTGAATTTAAATTTGCTTGACAGGAATGTAACTAATTTGCAGTTATCTCTAACATATACTTTTTTCAGCAAACATTTATTAGCATTACTCTAATCTGGGTACCATTCTAGGTATTTGTATCAGGGAAAAAGCAGCAAAAGTTTAGAAGCTTACTCTTCAGTTGGAGCTTAAATTTCTGTGAAAGGCAGAAGACAATACAATGATAATAAGCAAATTAATACTAGAAGATGATAAGTACTATATACTCAAAAACAAACAAGTTAAGACAGATGGTGGAGAGTCCAATTTTCAATACAAATATCCAGATTGGCCTCCTTGAAAGCTTGACATCTGAGCAGAGGTTTGGAAATGTGAAGGACTGGCCATGCAAATATCGGATGCATTGGTAACGTAACTCATTTCCAAAGGTTAGTGGGTCAATGAGGGGTTGTTATATGTGCCTAATTTAAAATGTATTGTCTTTACAATGAAGGTTTTTAATAAATAGCCTCTTCTATTTGGTACCACATCAGAACAAAGGATCACATGGAATTATGGCAAAGCCTTGTTGAATTCCCTTATTGAATAGAGTCCATTTTGTTTCCATATAAGGATGGAAATAGAATATAATGAAATCAAACACTATTTTGACTGTTTCAGTTTATTTTACTTCTAGAAAAGCAATTTAAAATCAGGAAAATGGCATGTAAGAAAGAGGAGAGCTGGTTTTTCTTCAAAATAGAGCATTTCTGTGAGAACCTTAATATTAGGAAAAGTAAAGCCAAGTCATATTCATTGTAGCCCAAAATCTGTGCCCCTTTCTCCTGGATCCACTATTTTTCAGAAAACAAGATCTGTAATACTTACTAGGTGTTATGATTTAATTTGGAATCTCCCCCAAAAGCTCATGTATTAGGCAATGCTGCAGTGCTCAGAAGTGAAATGACTGGACCGTTTAGGCTGTAACCTCATCACTGGATTATCCATTTGATGGATTAATAATTTGAATGGATTTACTGGGAGATGGGAAAAACCCTAGGCAGGTGGGGCATGGCTGGAGGAACAGGTTACTGGGGTGTGATCTTTCAGACTTTATCTGTTCCTGGCTCCTCTCTCTGCTTCCTGGCTGCCATGAGTTTTTGTTGGTCATGTCCATCCACTGTGATATTTTGTCTCATGTCGGGTCTGAAGCAATGGAGCCAGCTAACCATGTATTAAGACCTCTGAAACCATGAGCCAAAATAAATCTTTCCTCCTCTAAGTTGTTCTTGTCAGGTATTTTTGTCACAGAGAGGAAAAACTGCTAACACAGTAAGATAACCATTCTTTGGTTTAAAATCAAGGTTGGTAGAGTTGGTCAGGGTAGAAAGCTTGCTTTTTGTGAGGCATCACTAAAACAGATATGCTGGCCCCTGCAGATTTAGGAATCAGGAGAGAGGATCCAGAAAAAAAGCAAAGATAGTCTTGCAACACGTGAGAAGGAAAGTGCTAATGGCTACAGACATAGGTGAATGTTAGACTGTTTGGGCTCTGGCTGGTTGGGCAATTTAGGAGAAGATAAGTCTGGAGAATGCTAGAAGCTGTCAATGGCTATGATGGCTCACAGGTGGAAAGTCACAGATACTTTCAATATACTAGAAAAAAGGCTGTGGGCAAAGCGGAGCTGGGTGACTTACGAACAAGATCCACAGTAGGATCAGCTATTAATCTAATCTACTCTGGAATTTATACTTATTAAGCTGAATTTGAGGCAGTGCTTTTGATAGCTCTGAAGGAAATAGGTATAGTAATTCCTTCAGAGAACTGAGGCAGTGAGACACCACGGATGTTACATACCCTATAGAAAGGAAAGAAAATTGCTTATAGATTCAAAGGACTCAGCCCATTGGATCCATTGAAAAATGTCATATTGTCCAATCCATATCCATCCACCAGCTCTCATTACTGTGCCTATGATCTGGAGGCAGACACTATGCTGTGGTGGACTTCTGGAACGGTAGCTGAGTTAGGAGGGCAAGAAATTTACTGGGAGTTAAACTCTGTGAAAGATACAAGTGATGGGAGGGCAGGGCAAGGAGAGTCTCTGACCACGCCACCACTCTGTCAACAACAGGAGCTTGTAGCAGGATCCTGCAAACCCTGTAGTGAGCAGGAATGGCATGCTTGGTTCCCTTGTGGTGCTGTCATTAGCAACAGCGGCTGCCAGGGAAGAGTCTGGCCTTGGCTTGAGAGCTGAAGTAGGTCAAAGGTGGTCACAGTGGAGCTGTCAGCAAATAAGACTCAATGGGAGCTGAGCAGCTGAGCTCGTGGTTACCATGCCTGTGTTATGTATCTCCACTTCTCAATCCATAGTTGGGGAACAGCACACTCAGGGATCTGGTGGCCTCTTTTTCTGGTCAGAAACTTCCAAGAAGGAGGTGGGTTGGAGGAAACTGAGCTCCCATTTCTGCAGTTGGCCTCAGGGAAGCCACTCTCCATTCTAAAGTCCTCCAAGCCTCAGCTGTCAGTCTTAGTGAGTGGCTCACTTGTGATGTGACCCAGGCTGTCCCTCCAAAGGTGTCCCGAACACGTGTCTCTTCACCGTCATGCTTGGGCAAGGGAGTGCCACGAGGGACCCAGAGAAATGGAATCCCACACATATTCTTTCTGCTCCAATGATAAAAATATCCTTGCCCTACCTTATAAAAAAAAAAGCAAAAGCTTTCCTTTACTGGGGAGTCCTTTAGCCTGGATGATTCATGGATGATGTGGCCTTGGGCCACTTGACCCTGAAGTTTACCTGTGCCTTCAGGTCTTGCTCAGGGTCCACTGTTGAAGACCCAGTTCAAAATGGACTGCTCAGGATGCATAGATACCTGGGGTCTCGGGGTAACTGGACCCCCTACCTTGGCCTGGATGTAATAGCCAGGAACTGGTTTTGTGACATGCACGTTTTCTATTGTAGACAGCATGTTCTTCCTTTAGAATTCTAGAGCCTGGAATTGTGTCTCTTTCCCCTGAGGCTGAACATAAATTACATTGCATCTTTTGAAACCTATTCTGCATCTCTTTGATCCTCCAGTATCAGAGGGCCTACAGCACACAGCTGCTGGGGCTGCAGCCTGGACTTCTGCAGAGCTATGTCCTGCACCAGGCCCCACTTGGAGCTGGCTTCCTTTCTCACCACAAGGCATATGGGCTGGAGCAGCCTTAAATGAAAACTATTCTATGTTCCATGTTCCTGATCCTCTTTTTTGTTTTTAATTGGGATGTGGAAAAATGTGCTCTCTAAATCAATGTCTGTATACCATGTGGCTGAGGCTTATTAATCTCTTTTAGCAAAGACAGTTCTTCAATATCCCTCTGGTTTCTGAAGGACTCATATTGGTGAATCAAATGTACAGGTGATACAAAATACCATGCTGCATCCTTGAGGTCCTGAAGAATGGCACTGATAACTAGTACCCTATCCTCTTTCCTGGGTATAATACTGCTTTTGATTGACTACCTTTACAGAGGCAGAAGGTGGAAGATGGTGTGGTATCCCTTCAAGAGATTTCTTTAAGAGGATGTGGCATTCTGAAGATGTTGGCCACTGGAGTCAGACTGCTAACTTCCTTTCTTTTTTTTTTTTTTTTTTTTAATTTATTTGTTCTAATTTGTTACACTTGGCAGCAGAATGCATTTCAACTCATAGTACACATATGGAGCACAATTTTTCGTTTATCTGGTTGTACACAAAGTAGAATCACACCATTTGTGTCTTCATACATGTACCAAGGGTAATGATGTCCATCTCATTCCACCATCTTTCCTACCCCCATGCCCCCTCTCTTCCCTTCTTTGCTAACTTCCTTTCTAACAGAATGAATGGCAATCTCTTTCCTGAAGGGTCCTGAGTGCCACTCTGTCCATATCTGTAGACTCTATATTTCAGGGAGTGGATTGACTGCTTGAGAGCTCATCTAGATCAACTATGGACAGAACACAGGCTAGAGGAGAAAGCTGTTTGGGCCTATGTCCCACCCAACTGTCTAGCTCTTTAACTAAGAGAAGTTATTAAACATCTCTTCACTAGTTTCCTGAATTATTAACACGGGATAATAAATCTGTAACATATATTGTGAGAGTCTATGAAAGATAAATGCAAAGGCTTGTGTTTAAATAGTGCAAGTACACTGACAAGACATTATTTCTATTCACTAGTGTTTCACCTAGTCACTTAATGTTGTCAGTAATGGTTTTTATTTCTAGGTATTGTGTTCAATGCTTTTAACAAAGTCTATGAAATGTGGTCATGAGCTCATAAAAAGACAACTGTAGAGGGGAGAAGTCTTTTGGCCTAGATTGCATAGGTAGGAAGAGAGGAGCCAGGGTCAGTATGATTCCTTGGCAGGGATCTTAGTAGATGCCAGAAGCAAGGATAATGTTAGGTTTAAGTTCACATCAACATTAAAAGATTTTAAATTTTAAGGGCGACACTCTAACAAGAGGGCTTTGGAAAGAAGCCCTCAAATGCCCTGCTAAAAAGAAGTCTTATGCAAAGGTTCAGCTGCCCAAGTTGCAGCTATAGGAGGGTCTGATGAGCATTTCAAACAGAAACTATCACAGATTAAATTTTGATGACTGTCCTTCCTACCTGCTTCTGCCTTCAACCTTCAACAGTCTTCTGTTTGGTCTGGAGAGAATCCAGGAGTTTCCTGTCTTTCTGTCACCCTCATTTATGATCCAGTAAGAAGTCTGGTGCTAACTCCAAAGTATGTCTTAAAGCTGACCATTGATACCTATGCTTGGCTTACTATCCTGGTGACTGTTGCTATATCTTTATACATGGCTCCTGCTGTACCTCCCAATAGTCCAGGCGCTTTAAAAGTGTACCTTGGGTCACATTGCTGCCCTGCTCACAACTCCCCAAGACTCCTTGCTGCACCTTTAATAAAATTCAAGTTACTTGACATAACCTAAGAGGCCCACCTGCCTATGTCTGATTAAACTGGAGACTATATGTTAAAAAAAAAAAAAAAAAGAAGAAGAGGCAATGGCTGAGAGAGCAAATGGGATTCACTAGCAGAAGTCAGACTATGGAGACATTCATGACCATTGGAGTAAAAAAAAAAAAAAGTTGACTTTTCACAATTCCCTTTATTTCCCGCTTAGTATTCATTTCTTTCTCCAGCAATTATTTTTTTCCTATGAAAATAAAGCACAGAGTACCCCAATCAAACATCCCCACTCTATCTTTCCTGCTTACAATTTAGACATAATTCCAATTCAAAAACCAAAGAGAAACTGTGTCACAGAAGCAAGGTGTATGGTGGACATATTGAGCAACCTTAGATCCGGGAGGACAAAGACACACTAGTGACATGGCATCAATGATAATGTAGGTGTGTGAACAACTTATTTGTGGCACTGTTGCAATTTTATTATTAGGAGTGGACCTGGTGTTGCAGTCCGTCGGTTGCTTTATCTGTCTTCTGTCTATTCCTAACACTGATGATAGCTATAGCAACCAAGATGCTTAATTGTCATGCCATCACTGCTCCCATTAAACTGTGTGAATGAAAAATGAGGTCTCTCATTTTCTCTCTCTAATCCATATTTTAAGCTTTGCAGCGCCATGGGTGCAGAACTTGTCACAAAGGGAGGGGTAAAAATATAGATGGATTAAACACTAAGTGAGGTTTTGAATGACTAAGCAACCAGACTTATGGCCTCTTTGAATTCAAGATGCAAAATTAGCACTCCTGGATTTCTGTCTTTCCGTCATCCTCATGGATAGTATATATTATGTGCATCATGTAGAATGTAGGCAGGTAGAAAAAGAATGGTGTTGGCATCCAGTTTCTTATATCAAGGACTTCTGTTTCTGAGTCCTGAGTGGGTAGAGTAAAATAGTTTGTTGCAAGGGATTAAGCTGCTGACTAAGGACTCCATCTTGTCCTGAACTTGACCAGGCCACAGTGGTCAATACCTGCAGTTGTCTGCAGGTAAGAGAACAAAGAAGATAATGTCATACAAACTTCTCCCACTCTCAGCCCTAGATATCTGTCACTGGGTACTACCTTCCTAATTATTTCATATCTATGCATCACTTTCCTATTATTTATCAGTATTTTATTTAAACAAAATCAGTTTAAAGCAAGTAAATTTTAGTCTCCTATTAAGTGATCATACCCATATTTCATAGTTTTAATGCACTACTTATATATGTGACACCATTATAAGGAACACACAGCTGATAATTCTACCTTGAATAGCTACTGCCACCCATATCCTTCACTTCCTCAGCACTTGTTCTGTTTTATTTTTTCTTGTTGAGTCTCTTATACCTGACCCTTGGGTTAGATCTATATTTATATCTTTATTCTTTAAAGTGAAGAACTTTGTTTGGTCTCTTAGGCTTCTCTTGTGTCTAATACAGTGACCAGAACACAGTAGGCACTTAACTAATATCCAGTGAAGTCATATAAAAATAAGATATGCCCATAAGCATACCCTGCTGAGCACTAGCATATCTGCAGCACATGATTAAAGTCTTTACTTTGAAATTGATCATCCAGCTGTTCCAGTCCCTCCAAGCCTACACAGGCATTGACATGGACAAAGAGTGTGGAGAGTGTGGTTGAGAGAGTGTGGTTGGGACAGGGTGGGTTGCTTCCCAAGCACCCAGCTCTTCTCTGCAGCTCACTGCTTCAGAGAGGAGGGGACAGATCATTGGTTCCATGTGGCTCCAATCATTTTTCTAGGATAGGTTCAGAAACACTGGCCAAAGCCACCTGCACCCCTAGACACACTTCCCCTTTTTGAAAGGGGTGTGGGACTCACACATCTCAATGAAGTTCAACAAGAGTTGTCTTGGAAATGTTTCTGACTTGAGAATCTCTGATAATGAAGCATTTTCCCCTCTGAAATCATATGATGGAGAGAACACTAGAAGAAATGAGAAAGCCTGTCTTCCAGCCATGGCCCCACTTATTCTGTCTGTATGAACCTTGAAAAAGATCCTCTAGTCGGAGCCCATCTTCACCAAATGTGAAATAAAATAATTGCTTCCATTACCAAATTATAGTTATTTTGAAAATTAAAAAATTAACAATGTTCTACAAAATATAAAATGCAAATAATACCTGTATTAGTCAACTTTCTGCTACTGTAACAAAAACAGTCGAGACTGGAAAACTTATAAAGAAAAGAGGTTTATTTTGACTCATGGTTCTGGGAGCTCAAGGTCAAGGGGCCACATGTGGCTGTGGCCTTGCTATTGGCAGAGTCCCAAGGTGGTGCAGAGCCTCACACTGGCAACAGACAGGGAGCACATGAGTATCTTCAGGTCTCTCTCTTTCTCTTCTTATAAAGCTACCAGTATTCAATCACAGGGGCTCCATTCTATGACCTTATCTAATCCTAATCACCTCCCAGGGGGCCTACCTGTATACTCCATAATTGGATTGTTTTCACCTTCTTAATACCTCACAATGGGAATTAAACTTCAGCACATGGACCCTTGGGAGGCACATGCACACCACTGAAATATCCTTTTTCTTGTTATGTTTTTTTTTTTTAAAAAGTGAGAGATGTGCAGCTTAGTGTCAGGGTGCTGTCACTCCCAGCCTGTGTGGCTTTGTTTGCCTCTGTGGTGGTGTGCTTTGGGGACAGTCTTGGTGTTGAAGAGCAGACACGGGTGAATGTTTAAAAAAATATGTCTGGAATTGGCAAAGTTCAGGTGGATGCATGCTCATTTATTCTCCCCAGTCTTCCTGGCAGAGTTTCTATGACCTTCTGTGCTGTTGTGAGGTATGTCAGTGTCGGGAATCAGTGGGAAAACAAAAGGCTCCAAAGGCTTCTTTAAGAAAAAAACATTTTATGCTTTTTTATCAAGATGAAGATTCATGCTACTAAGTCTGCTTTCTTCTCTTTTCATGTTATTTTATAAATGTGAAGACTCAAATTACCTGGAAAATATCAGTATAACCAACATTAGAGAATGGTCAAGCAAATGATAATACATGCAAAGGAAATTACACAACCATTATATAATTCTTGAAAAGAATTTTAGCAATAGGGTGTTGCTTATGCTATTGGAATAACTGAAAAAACAAACATATACACGGGGCATAAAAACTAAGTATGTGGAGGTTACATGATCACATATTTATTCACACATAGGAAATGAAATGGAAGGGATGTAGCAAAATATTAACAGTGATTATTTGATAAGAATAGAGGTGATTTTTCTTATTTTTCAAAATTTTTCACAAATGTTCACTTACTACTTTTATAATTCAGAAAAACAGTTATTAAAACTAAAGTTCTGCAAAGGGTGAAGGAAAATTTTTAAAAATTAAAATTTGTGGTTCTAATAATGAATATGGACTGTACATGTGACTTCTTGAGTTCCTTATTGACTTAGGATTATTTCTTTATATGAAAATTAGCCCTAAAGTATGATTAAGGTGAAAAAAACCTCTTCTGATAATTAAAAAGACTACGTTTTATTCACTGTTTGCCTTCCCCTTGGGATCTCATTAAGATCATCAGCCTTTGTAGCTTGACATTTAGGCCAATTCAAAGAACTTGACTTATGGAGGTATGTTATAGACATTGGCAATGTCATATAATTTTTGGTCTATAATCACTTTGTCTTCTTGAGTCAGAATTCCAGCAACACAGATCTTGAATTTTTCAATTGTAAGTCAGAATTTCAATTTGAAAGCTGTGCTTGGGAACCATACACACTCAAATAATTTTATGCTTCAGATGAATGTTAGACTACTATAAATATAATGCCTAAATATGCCTAAATATACTACATATTTACAAATCTAATAATATATATCTAATGTTTTATAGATCTATAAAATATATTGAGCCGCTGGGTCTGTGATCTTAATGCCATTAGAAGCTAAGAGCTTGCCCTCTGAGAAACCTAGAGAAGCTCAGAAGGACTTGAGATATGATTTATTTGACAAACACTTTAAAAAGAACATTCTGATAGCTGTTCTGAGAAAAAAAGAGGCAGGAATACCTGTTAGGAATAATCTGGGTTAAGAGGTCATGGTGTTTGTACCCACTGGTAAGCAGGAGCTTTGGTTTGACTGTGGTTTGGCCCCTCTGAAACTCATGTTGAAATTTTCAATCCCATTAAGAGCTATTATGACAGTAGAATGAATCGGACATAACCTTCCTATGTTCATATATAAATACACGACCAGTATAACCCCACATCATGTACAACCACAACAGTAGGAAGTTATAATATGTATGTATGCTATGTCAAAATACATTCTACTGTCATGTATAACTAAAAAGAACAAATTAAAAGAAGAGCTATTAAGAGGTAGGACCAGATAAGATCTTTAAAAGGTGATTAGGGCTATGTCTTCATGAATGAATGAATCCATTCATGTGATTGATGGATTAATGGGTTAACAGATTATCTCAAGAGTGGATCTGCTATAAAAATCAGTTTGGCCAAGATCTTTGTGTGCTGTTTCTCTTGTCATGTGAATTCCTGTGCTGCTACCACCTCAGGACTCAATAAGATAGCCATTACTAGATGAGCTCTTCAATCTGGACCAGAAGTATGTGCCCAAATACATCTCTTTATAATTTATTCAGACAATGGTCTTATGTTATTAGAAACAGAAAATAGACTCAGGCAGAAGGCATCATGGAGGCGGTAAGAAATGGTCTTATCTGGAGAGATTTTGAAGAGCCTAGAGGAATTGTTGATAGATTGGATGTCAAGAATAAGAGAAAGTCAGAGGCTGGGATGGCTTCTTGGTTTTCATATGGAGCATCTGAAAGAATGGGCTGTCATTAGTTGGGATGATGAGCAAGTATGGGGAAAGGGAAGATGAGAAGTTCATATTTGGACTTGTTACATTTGAAATGTCTGTTTAACATTCAAGAGGAAATGATAGTAGGCCATATATTGTAGAAATGTGTAGTTGAGAGCAGAGATCCAACCTGGAGCTACAACTTTGAGAGTCATTGGCTTAGAAATCATATTAAAGCCATGAGATCCAATGGTACCAACATAGGAACGAAAGTAAGGAAAGAGGAGTCCAACAGCTGAGCACTGGTGTACTCCCACAGATAAAACTGAAACTGATGAGGAGAAACTAGCAAGGGAGATTGAGAAGCAGTAGCGGCCACTGAACTAGCAGCAAAACCAAGTAAGGTTTTCCAGAAAGCCAAAGTGAAAAACTTTTACCAAAAGAAAGACATGATCCAGTGAATAAAATGCCTCTATCTAATTTGGCATAAACCACTTTCTAGAAATATCACTTAGGTGTTACCAAATATATATTTTATTTTTGGACTAGGTCATACTAGAGAGTGTTGACAAATTGTCCCCAAATTTCCTCCAGTGTTCAAGCTACTGTTTATAAAAGAAATGAGTTCTTAACATTTCATCACAATGAAGGGGTTCTTAAGTTTTTATCTACATGTATTACCTATTTTATAGTCATGAAAGAAAAAAAGACTGAATACAAATAAAGCCTACTATAGACTGAATGTTTTTGTCCCCCTTGAAATTCATATGTTGAAATGTTAACCCCCAAAGTGATGGCACTGGAAGTTGGAGCCTTTAGGAAGTAATCAGGTCATAACAGTAGAGCCCTTAGGAATGGGATTAGTGATCTCATGAGAGAGACCCTAGAGAGCAAAATACACCTTCTATGTTATATGGACACAGTGAGAAGACAAGTATCTATAAACCAGGAAGAGGATTCTCACCAGACAATGAATATTCCAATACTTTGATTTTGGACTTCCCAGTCTCAAAAACCCTGTAAAATAAATTTCTGTTGTTTATGATAGCAGTTTATGGTAAACTGTTATAGTAAATTACTGAATGATCTAAGAAAAAGTACAATAAAAAATAATCATTTTAAATCCAACAGTATGGATATAATTGTTTATATATCTTATTTATAAGTTTTGATATGATAAACATCATTTTGATGGGCTTCTTATGTATGTATGTTAAATTACATAAAATAATTTCCTTCATGAATTTCTAGATTCAAGGGATTTGAAAAAATTCCATCTTATTTATTTATTTATTTTGGTGCTGGGGATTGAATGCAAGGACTCAAGCATGCCAGGCAAGTGCTTTACCACTGAGCTACATTCCCAGCCCTCTTTCTAACTTTTTAAAATAATACGTTATGGGGCTGAGATTGTGAGTCAGTGGTAGAGAGTTGCCTCGCATGCCTGAGGCACTGGGTTTGATCCTCAGCACCACATAAAAATAAATAAAATAAAGATTTAAAAAAATAATATGTTATAATGAACTTTAATTCTCGGATATTAAGTTTCTTCTCATTATTTGTGTGTGTGTGTTCACACACTAATTTTTTTTTCAAATTTTCTTGGTCTGAAAAAAATCCTTCTGTTATTTTAATTGAAATTGTTTAAAATTTATTTGAAAATTTCATTTAAAATATATAGTTTCCATGTAGGGAAATAGTATTCTTTTTTATTGAACTAAGTTAACTATATATTCCACAGTTATTTTTATCTTTATTTCTTTTTTATGCTAAAGTGATTATTATTTTGAAGTCATTTCAGACTTATAGAAAAGATGCATGAATAATACCAAGGAAATTTGTCCAGAACTATTTGAAAGTAAGCTGCCAAAGAGATTTCCCATCACCCCAGATATTTTAGTAATTACTTCAAGAAAAGACATAATCATAATATAGTAAATTTTCACCAAAATCAGGAAGTCAACTTGTTAGATTTTCACCATGCAATCCTTATACCTGTTCAAGTATTGTGTTTTGTCCCCATGGTGTCTTTTATAGGAAAATTGTCTAATCCAGGATGAAGTAACACATTTATTGTCATGTCTTTTTTGACTCCTTCAATCAGGAATAGTTCCTAACTTTTTCTTTATTTTCCATGACCTTGACACTTTAAAATATTATAGACCATTTTTTATAATGTTTGTCAGTATAAATTTGAGTTTATTCCTGATTATTTTCAGTTTATGGATCTCCACCAGGAATGTCTCAGAAGTAATATCCATTTTTCTCATTGCATCCTATCCTCTGTGCAGAATTTCTCAACCCTATTACTGAAGTCTTTTTAAATTTGTTTAGGTGTACTACAAATTGAATTACATCCCCCCAAAAGATATACTTCAGTCCTAACCCTGAAACTGTTAAGAGTGACTTTATTTGGAAATATGGGTTTTGTTAATGTAATCAAGTTAGGATGAAGTCATGTTGGACTAGCATGGGCCCCCAATCCAATGACTGGTATTCATATAAGAAAAGAGAGAATTGAAAACACACAGAGGGAAGGCCATGTGATAAGAGAGGCAAACTAGAAGGAGTGAGGAGAAATTCTCTCCTAGAGCCTTCAGAAGAAACAGAACCCTGAAGACTCCTTGACTTTGTACTGCTGGCCTCTGGGGATATTAAGAATAAATATGTATAATTTTAAGTCAAGTTTGTGGTAGTCTGTTAAAGCAACCCTAGAAAACTAATACAAGGTAGCAGAAGTTTGTCTACAATACAGTTATTCTATTTCATTTATAATAAATTAGAACTTTTTTTTTTGAGGTGGGGAGTGGGGTCATTTGAGTCTAAGTAATAAAGTTCTTTATCAGACTTTCACTATTAGTTGTTAGCATCCATTAATGCTTTCTGACTTGCCAAATGGTGACCGATCTTTTTTGTTGTCTTTCTTTTTGTCTATTATAATTGCCAAATGACAGTCAATCTTTTTTCCTCTCTCTCTCTCTCTCTCTCTTTCACACACACACACAATTATTAAAAACTATAATTAACAGGTAATTTCAGTTTGTCGATTTTTTTTGAAATCAGTTTCTAAACTTTTACTACATATTAAAAATAAAATATTTAATAAATCTCAGCTTGACCAGATGTGAAACAATTTTAAAACTTTTAAATTTGTATTGAAAAAAAAAGTTTTTAAAGCATTTCTGCTGTTACCAAAAAGAGGCGTATTTAGGTAAAAATAATAAAACGTCCATGCTTCATAGATAACAGAAATACTTTTTCTTAGTTGTCTGGTCAATGGGCAAATTATTATCTCCATTTCCAATCCTTTGCTCATATTTTATTGCTGGAATTTCGTATTCATTTACTTTTGGATGTCTACTCAGTCCCACTCTGCTCAGCTTTGGGAGAAGATGAATTCTTAGTTGGTGGCGTGACTGCCTTTGTCTCTGCCATTGTGCCGTTTAGGGGTTTCTGGCATCTTCCTAAGTAATTGAAGCTGTGGCAGGACCACGTAGAGCTGGCTGCTGACTCAGGTTTTACTGCCTCAATTGTCTTCGTCCTTTTTCATTGTGGTCCTCTCTAGGCTACCTTTGAGAAAAGGGGCCCTAAGGAATCGTACTGTATGATCACCTTTCCTATTCCGTCTCCTTGGTCTACCTTGTTCTCCTGAACCCTGGCTATCCTCACACTCCATCGCTTCTCCCAGGCAAGGAGAACTGGAAGACTATGCTGCCCATAGGGTCTTCTGCTGGCCGTAACTTTCACCTGTAGTAGGGCCTGCCTTGTTGGTCCTTAGCCTTCAGGATTGTGCTAGGATACTTTGTTCTTTTCCTCTGTTTGGGTAATTTCGCGGTCAATTGCGAGGAGATCTCCTCACGTGGATAGCATCTGTAATGTTTAGGGACTGTTAAGTATTTCCTGCATCGCACTGGAAATCCACCAGGACCTGACCCATTTGTAGCCTTCTCACCCTTTCTTCTTCAACGACCTCAAATTCCAGTCTTTCATGCCCTACATAGCAAAGGTACCTCCTGGGGTTCTTCCTTATGGCAATATTTTGTACAAATACTTTTCCTTGGTGTCCTTCCTATTGATAAAATCATGTTACATGGATCTATTTCATTGTTACCATAACCTTCCTTGCAATTGTTTTTGTCCCGGCCGGTAGGTGGCGCCAGATGAGACTCCAGGCTGGGTGTGGGCGGCGCCCAGGGAGGCTGCTGGGTCTCCTCAGTCTTGCTACTCCTGGTGGTGGTGATGGTGATGGTGACTCAGGGTTCTCTGGGTCCACTCTCTATACTCGAACTCCAAATGCTTTTTTAAAATGACCTTATTCTTTTCACATGTATTTGTTGACAGTCCACTCTAAAGGGGTTATTCTCCAGCTTTTTTTTTTTTTTTTTTTTTTTTTTTTTTTTTTTTTTTTTTTTTTTTTTTTACATTTTTATATCTTTGTAGTTTCATTATTCAAGGAATAATTTTACTCTCACTATTAATGTGGATGCTCAACTTGTGGCATGCATGGCCAGCAGAACTCCTTCAAGTTAGCTTTGTGTGTGTGTGTGTGTGTGTGTGTGTGTGTTTGGACATATTCTCATGATTCTTTGACACAATAGAATGTTCAGATCCACTTAGCACTTTTTTGCCCTTGCTCCAGCAGAGGAATCAGCTGCTTTCACAGTAGTCCCAGTTCTTTATTAGTGGAGAATAGCACTTAGAGACCAAGATCTGAGAGGTAAGTGCTGTGGAAGGGTTGCTGCTTATAGGCCCCTCTCAGAAAATATTAGGAATATGTTTTTGTATGGATGAACACATATGCATGAATACAAGCATGCACATACCATTGAAATTTATATGTATTTCTAAATATATTTGTTACAGCACCATGAGTTTGTTTTTAATTTTCTCCCTCTGCACATTTGTAATTATCTTCTCTGACAGTGAGGGATGTAACTTTGAATATCCTCAACATCTTTTGTTTCTTTGGCTTTTCTGGGGATCAGATGAAGCCAGAGCTTTCTGTACATGGTAGACCAGCATTCTGCCACTGACCTATATCCCTAGGTTGCTGTATATATTTTTATTCATTTAACATCCCTACTTGACTAATCTCAGTCACTGCTTCCATTCCCCACCTTCTTGTTCCCAAAGTTCTCTTGCACCCTATGTGAATAACTTCTTAAAAAGTCAGGCTTCTGCTCTTCTCTGCAAAGATTCCCTGTGGGCCACAGCAATAGCCTGCGAGAAGCTGTCTTCACACCACCAGGGCTCTGACACCCCACCCAGTCTTCTTGATCCCTGTTTGTATGGATACCACCTTCAGTTTTCCTTAACTCCAGTAGCCTTGCTGGGTTGTGACCATGCCAATTCCTTTTTTGGACACTTTTACTCCTTTGGGTTCTGACATCTAGTGCCAGGATGGTAAGAGAGAGGGAGGAAGGAAGGAAGGAATGCTATGTCTTATAATTTTTCTATTGCTTTCCTTAGCTTTTCCAAGCAAGTTATAATGACATACACAAATAATGATGGATTTTCCACTGACTTTCTGATGTTTCATCAAATTCCACTTCTAGGACAATGTTCAATAATGTGAAGATGGGTATTTTTTCTTACTTAATTGGAAACGTTTCTAGTATTTCAATTTTGTGTGAATGTTAATAGTTGGTTGGAGACAGATTTTCTTATATCAGGAATACAATGTTTTTATCTAGAATGAATATCGAATTTTATCAAATGCATTTTTGGCATATATTGAGAGGACAGTTGGACCTCAACTGTTTTGATTTACTAACATAACCAGATACATTAATAAATGTCTTAATATCAAAACATTTTCACATTTTTAGAAATCACAGTAGTTGTTTATATCACATCATTTTTAAACTTCATGGTTATATTTAATTTGATTATTTTTCAGGGATTTTCAAATTTAATTTAATATTTTTTCATTTATTTTGCTATCTTCTTCATATTTTGGTATCATGGCTATGCTAATTTTGAAAAACAAATTGAAAAGATATCTTTTCTAATTCTTGCCTCAAAAGAGTTAAATAAAATGGAGATTATTTGATTTGAGGTAGCCTGCTTGTAAAGCATGAGCACATATGGCCATTTTGAAGGGAAGGAGTTCTATCTCTATGACAACTTTAAGCACTCCTTCCATTGTTAGAAATCTATTCAGACATTCCACTTTTCCCTGATAGCCTTTTAGCAATGTGCATTTTCATAGAAAATTATTTGTTTTATTGATATCTCCAAATTTATTTTCAAAGAGAATTGTAATGTTTAAAATCTCTTCTGTATTTGTAATTATATTCCTTTTTAAAAGATGTGTATTATCATGTGTCTCTTTCTTTTTTCTCTTTCTTTCTCATACCTCTCTTTTCTGGCAATTCTACCAGAGGTTTGTTTATTTCAGGACTTCACACATTTTTCTGTGAAGGGCCAAGAGTCAATATACAGGCTTTGTGGGCCATATGGTCTCTATCAGAACTATTCAACTCTGCTCTTGCAGCATAAAAGCTGCCATAGACAGGACATAAATGAATGAGTATAGTTGGGTTCCAATAGAACTTTATTATAAAAGCTGAAATTTGAATTTCATATGATTTTAATTTTCATGTGTCATGAAATATTATCTTCCATCTTTCTCCCCAACTATTTAAAAATGTAGAAAACATTTTAACTGGAGTATCATACAAAAACAGGTGTCAGGAAGGATCTGGCCTGCAGTCCATAGTTTGCCAACCCCTAGTCTGTTTCATGGATTTGGATAATGAAAAAAAGCACAAACAAGTGAAAAAGCACTTGAATTTGTTTAACATATCTATATCTAATTATTTCTCTAAATTACTTAAAAATTTAGTCATTCCTTCTGTCTGCTTCTATTATTATTGATTTTTTTATCTTCTTGAACTCTCTTAGGTTTTTTGTTTTTTGTTTTTTTTTTTCTTTTTTCTTTTTTCTTTTTGGTACTGGGGTTGAACTCAGTGGCACTTGACCACTGAGCCACAGCCCCAGCCTTATTTTGTGTTTTATTTAGATACAGGATCTCACTGAGTTGCTTAGCACCTCTCTGTTGCTGAGGCTGGCTTTGAACTCCGAATTCTCCTGACTCAGCCTCCCAGAGTGCTGGGATTACAGGCATGCACCACCGCACCCAGCTAGGTTTTTTATGTTTCATGAGTATTCAAGTATACAAAAATCTGTACACTAATATAATCACCAGTAATGTTCTCCTTGCCTGGCTTAAAAAGCAGGAGATTACAAAAGGACTTCTATGTTTGGCAGTGATACAGCCAGACTAATTTACATACAATCCTGGTGGAAACCATTTTACAATCCAGAGGATTCATTGTGTTTTGAAAGATACCACTAAGCTAGATAAACAGAAGGAATCAGCATAAGGTTGAAAACCATTTAAAATCAGGGACCTCAAAAGGTTCATCCAAAGTGTCAAAGCAACTTCTGCCCCATGAGAGTTATTGGCCAACTCTTTCTGGTCTTAAGCTTCTTTTTTGAGGTCTAAAGAGGCCTAGGAGGGAAGGAATTCATGAAGGGTACTCAGACCAGAGTGAGGGCTCAGGGGGCCTGTATCCTCAGGAAAGGTAAACACAATTAAAACAGCAGGACTTGAACTGGGCTCTGTGGGAGAAAAATAAACTCCTATGAGTATTTGCATATCTGTAACCTGTCGTTAAGGCTCACATCCACTTGTAACCTGAGTTGATATGCCTATGTATTTCAAAAGCTGAAAGTGAGAATTTAAAGAGGTCTTAGGCTGGTAACACTTTCAGGTGTTTGGCAGAAAGCAAATAAAAACCTGCCCCAAAGCAATGCTACTTCAGGTAGGCCTGAAAACATTTCTATAAGACCCACGGACTCCCGTTTTAAGGTCTCCAAAGGTGATAACAGAAATAACAAAACTCAGCCTGAATATGTTTTAGGTAGTGTAACAATCAGATATAGAATATAAAATAAGTAGGTTTAATAAAGGTAAAAATAGAAAATATGGGCTTCTGCACAAAACTCAAAAGTGGATCAAGGATCTAGGCATTAGATCAGAGACCTTGCACATTCTAGAAGAAAATGTAGGCCCAAATCTCTATCATGCTGGCTTAGGAACTGATTTCAATAATACTCCTAAAGCACAAGAAGTAAAATCAAGAATCAATAAATGGGATGATATCAAACCAAAAAGCTTCTTCATAGCAAAGGAAACAATCAACAACATGAACAAAGAGCCTGCAGAATGGGAGAAAATCTTTGCCACATGCACCTCAGATACAGCATTATTATCCAGGATATATAAAGAACTCAATAAACTTAACACTCAAAAAATCAAATAACCCAATCAATAAAAGGAATTGAACAGACAATTCACAGAAGAAGAAATACGATCAGTCAACAGATATATGAAAAAATGTTCTGCATCTCTAGCAATTAGAGCAATGTTAATTACAAGCACACTGAGATTTTATCTCACTGCAATCAGAATGGCAATTGTCAAGAATACAAATAACGATGAATTTTGTCAAGAATACAAATAACGATGAATTTTGGCAAGAATGAGGAAGGGAAAGGTACACTCATACATTGCTGGTGGGACTGAAAATTGATGCAACCACTGTGGAAAACAGTACAGAGATTCCTTAGAAAACTTGGAATGGAGCCACCATTTGACCCAGTTATCCCACTTCTGGGCATATACCCAAAGGACTTAAAATCAGCACACTATAGTGACCTAGCCACATCAATGTTTATAGCAGCTGAATTCACAGTAGCTTAACTACGGAACCAACCTAGACTCCACTTCCACAGATGAATGGATAAAGAAAATGCGATACATATACACAGTGGAATATTACTGAGCCAGAAAGGAAAATGAAATTATGACATTTGCCAGTAAATGGATGGAACTGGAGACTATCATGCTAAGTGAAATAATCCAATCTCAAAAAAACAAAGGCCAAATGTTCTCTCTCATATATGGATGCTTAATCACAATAGGTGGAGGGCAAGGGGTTCACCAAATTGGACAGGGAAGAGTGGGGAGAAAGGGAGGAATGGGAAAGACAGTTGAATGAATCAGACATAACTTCCCTGTTTATATAGAAATACACAACCAGTGCAATTTCACATCATGTACAACCACAAAAATGGGAAGTTACACTCCATGTATGTATGATATGTCAAAATATATTCTACTGTCATGTATAACTAAAAAGAACAAATAAAAAAGAAGAAAAGAAAAATGGGCTTGAAAATCTGAAAATGGGGCATGATATTTATAAAAAGTGACTTTGAAGATTTGATAAAAGTCAAAATGAAATAACTACTAATAAAATGTGATTGGAATTTTTTTTCAAGAGGTAAAGAACAAATCAGTCAAAACTAAAGGTAATTGAATTCATGAATAGAAGATATACTAAAAATGTTATTCAAAATGGAACCCAGAGGGAAACAAAGAAATGGAAAATATGAAAGGGTGACTAAGAGGATTAAATACCTTACTTAGAAACATATATTTATATGTATATATTATTTATCAGAGTCCTAGAAGAAGAAAATAGATGAGGGTGGCTGAGGCAATATTCTAAAATATGCCTGGGAATTTCACTGAATTGTCGAGGAATACCAAGGTCTGAATCCAAGAAACAAACAATTCCAAAGTCAAATAAAATACAAAGAAATCTTTACACAGCAATATAAATTCTGACCTTCACAGAGAATGACCAGTTAGAAAGGAGAGATTGTTAGCAAAGAAATAGAAATTTGGCGGGCAGCTGAATTTCTATCCCCAACAATGCAAGTCAGAAGAAGAATGAGGTCTTCAGTATGTTGAGAAAGACAAAGCAGCAGAATGATATCTCAAGATTGAGAGGAAATAAGACAATTATTACTTATTTCAGAAAAAAAACAGTATCTTAATTGAAAAAGATAAGCTGTGAAAAGGAATATGTGTGAAGATAATGCTAAGTACATAGATATAATTACATACATGTAGTTTTGTGGATCCATGTGTTTCTGTTTTTCATAATTTGGAGGAGTTGAATGCTGAACTCAAGTCTCCATCTTTGAGGGCAAGCTTCTCTTTCTTCAATTTTTTATATAAATGTAATGTGTGCTTGCTATACACCATTGGAAAAGAGAAAAGAAAAGTAAATGTAAAATAGCCATTATTTATCAATTTTTATTACTTGGATATATTCTTATTTATTTATACTTTTTACATAACTAGATTCATGCCAATTATATGATCCAACTTTTTTTAATCACAACTATAAAATGAGAATTTTACTATGACATCAGGTATTCTTTGGAAACATCACTTGATGCTACTACCTAACATTCCATCCTTTAGTTGTATCATAATGTAGCTGAAACCCCAGCTAGACGTTCACAAATCCCATTTCCTCTTTCTAAACACAGACTGTTTTTCTTAGTCTTCCTATCATTAATTTTGGGCCAGTAACTCTTCTGGCCAGTGAGATATAGTTGCCCCTCTGTATCATTGGGCAGTTGGTGCTGGACCTATGGTGGGTATCAAAATCTGTAGATACTCAAGTGCCTTACATAAAATTGTGTAGTATTTACATATAATCTACACACATCCTTTGTATATTTTAAAATCATCTCTAGATTTCTTGTAAAACCTGATACAATGTAAATGCAGTATAAATAAATGTCATACTGTATTGCTTAGGGGGTAAACAACAAAGGCATACATCTGTATATGTCTAGTTCAAATGCAAATATTTTTTAATGTTTTTGACCTGTGGTTGGTTGAATTCATGGAAGTAGAGCCTTTGATACAGAGGGCCAACTGTATGTGAAGAACCTAAGCATACCGTCTCCAAGCCAGGGCCTGACATACCTCCTGGTATTCTACTCTAGCTGATGTCCAGGCCCAGTGGAAGACTTCTGAAACCCTATTAGTCAGCTTTGATTCTGAGTCTAAATTTCTTCCTATTGGTATCCACTTAGAAGGAGAGGGATGGACCCAGAGGACGTATGAATAAGGTATTATAGAGGATAACATAAAAGAAATATCATTTAGGATAAACAACTAAAATAAAAAGAATTTTAAGGTGGGTGTGGTGGAGCATGTCTATAATTCCAGCAACTCAAGAGGCTGAGGCAGGAGGATTGCAAGTTGGAGGCCAGACTGGACAACTTAGCAAGATCCTGTCTCAAAATAAAATATAAAAAGAACTGGAGATGTAGTTCAGTGCAAGAGTGACTCTGGGTTCAATCTCCAGTACCACCCAAACCCCCCCCCCAAAAAAGGTTTTGTGTTGTTGCTAATACATTTCAGATGAGAAATCCAGCTCTCTTTAGCTCAGGGAGCTACCTATTCATAGTTTATAATGATCATACCTTTTCCTAGACATACCATAGCAGACATTTGAGAAAAAGTGTCCAGTTAGCTTTTTCTGTGACTTAGCCTTTCCTTGCCTTTGCCATTTTACTGATTAGTTTTGAATATTATTTTATTTACCTATGAATTTGTTATATATTGCATGTATATTATAAACATTTCAAACTTTATGGATAGTTTTCATAATTTATGATATATTTGATGCAGATGCTTTAATATTTTTAAATCTTATGAAGTCAAACCTATTGTTTTTGTTTCACAACCTTTTGTTACTGTTTTGTTTCTCATTCCTTCTATTGATTCTTTGCTTAGAACTTAGCCTGTCCAGATCAAACATACTTTTTTTCTCAACTGCTTTTAAGTTCTATATTAAATTTTTACTTTACCTGGAGTTTATTATGTCATACTTATGGGTGTAAAATTAACATTTAAATTAACATTTCAAAAACTGTAAAAAAATTGTACTACTTATTGCATGCTTGTTGAACAAGTGTTCATTACTCAACATGCACTACTTCATTTAATCCTTACAACAATCCAGTGAAGCAATACCGTTATTAGCATCCTATTGTAGCAAAGAAGAAAGGAAGCTAAGAATCTGTTCAGCATCTCTTCTGCAGTGACAGCCCTATGAAGTGGGGGAGCTGGGGTCCGGGCCTCAGTCACTAACTCCACACCCACAGCCAGCTGTCCAGTCTTGTACTGTACCTTGTCCTCATTGCATAGGTCCAAGGATGACCTCTGTAAACTCAAGGTGATTCTTTATTGCACATAAATGTTTACATGAATTTGGGTCTGTTCATGAGATATCAGTTCTGTCCCACTCATCTCTCTGGCTCATGTGTTATGATCTCATTATTAAGTATTAGCAATTCTCAAAAAATATATTAAATGCCATTCTCCACTAAGCCTTTAACATTTCTTCAACTAATTGCTGCTTCATCTTTCTTTGAATTTCAAATATACCCTATTGACATTATCGTTTGAAATTCATTTTTGGAAATTCTAATTCATTCTAATATTCTAATATCCATCTTACTTTATATAATACTTTTTGTACATCTGTCTTAAATCCAGTACTGATCTGCAACCTTTTTAAAGACTTGGAGTATTTATCTGAACCCCTTGCACTGTGATTTCCCATGGTTATTCAATAAATCATTATCTAATAATTTAATTCCTTTACAGTGGATTATATTGATTGAATTTAATTTATTTACACATATTATTATAGTGTCTACTATATGCCAGACTTTATTTTAATATACCTAACAACCTAGTAAGGCAGGAACTATTACTGCCCCATCTAAAGATGGGGGAGCTGATTCAAGAGGAGCCACACCACCACTTAGTGGCAAAGTGAGAATTTGAACCTGGGATGGCTGGCCCCAAGTATATTCTATGTTGACCATGCTGTGTGTCCTATTGGAGTATAAGATATTGAGAAATGGGTGTACCTAAAATTCCTGAAGAGAATGTAAGGATTCTGCTCTGTTCAGGAGAACTAGTAAAATACAGGGAGACTGAGAGAAAGTTTAAAAGCACTTGAGGCAGAAGAAATAGCTTCTATAAGGTAGACAAAGCAGAAGCATGCCATTTGTGGAAACCAACCAAATTTCAATGAAAGAAATCATAACTTTTGGGGAAAATATGTAACCAAGTCATATTTTAAATAAATTTGATCCCAGTTTTTCTTTATTTAATCTAAGAAGTTTAAAATTCTGCTTTCCTCTTGTATTATGGTATCTTCCCCCCCCACACACACACACACAAAGGGTAAAGACAGCAGAAGAATTTGCATGTTAAGTTTAGCTTGCATTTCCCAGATAGAGATTGTAGTAAATGGGGGAAATTAGGTTGTTTCAAATCTTTTTTCAAGACATAGAAGTAGATTATCTGGCTGCCACCACTTGTCACCGTGCAGCTGCTCCCCTGTTCTGTTTGTCCTAAGCTCTGTCGAACTCTGCGGAAGTCAGATGGGAGGCAGAACATACTGGGAGGCAGGCTGGTTTAACGAGAATGAGGGGGCAGATGGAGCATCCAACGAAAAGGCAGGCAGATCTCGTGGTGAAGTCCAGCTTAAACTATTTTCTTTTTGATATACTAACACAATGTTGGAGTTCATCTCCCCTTTTTCAAAAAGGAAAAAGAAAAAAGACCTTTTCATTTGGGCCTCAAAATTTCTCCCAAGTACCCTTTTTTCCCCAGTGTTTGACCTTTCTAAAGAGATACTATAACCATTCTATTTTTAAAAGGGGGAAGTCAGAGATATGTCAAGGAGTGAGAAAATGAAATTTTGCATCAGGCAAAATTTCTGCACAGATATTTCAGAAGGATTCATAATTCTATGGCTGTATACAAATGATCCATTTTGTTAATCTGAATTTCGAGGGTCATTAAAATTTTTTTTCTGTGCCCTGGAGTAGTTTATTACTTGGAGAGAGAGGGAAAAAAGCCAGTTTAAAACCAGGTAAGGGAAGAAAGCTGACAAAAACATAAATTAGAGGAAGAACTTAATTTAAAAAGTGTCAAAAAGGATAGATAGTCTTAGTTCAATAATAAAGCCTGGTTCAAGAGCCTTCTATCTTTAAATAAAGCGTTCAAGCACTCTATTACCTGTATACAACCAATCTTTGATTTCCAATCTAAGTCTATTTTTGCTTCTCGTGATTAGCATACAAATGTGAAAAAAGAAAAGAAAAAGTGGTTACATGCGTGACGATTAGGACATGCCTTTGCTTTAATGTCAGTGGTTTGTCAGGCTAGAGGTGATGAAATGAATTGCTGCTTTGTAGGCTCCTTAGAGGTAAATCTTGTCCCAAAATGACTCCTATCCATCTCCTTTTATTTTCATTCTAAGTTCATCATACAAACTGCAAGCATATAAGCATATATTTGTTTTAAAAGAAATAAAGCACAATAGCATATAGCTAACACCTGGCTAATACATGTGAGCAGGCAGAGAGGTGTGCACGGCTCTTCTGGCAACACTTTCCTCTCTACAAAGTAGTATTAAGTCTGAAGATTTAGCCTAAATATGGGGGTTCCACCATTCAAGAATAATGTTTCATGTAAGAGATGAAATGCTATACTCTTATGTTGGTCACTGACTCAATGCAGAGGAGACCTGAGGCTGAAAGAAGGAATCTTTTTTCATTTTTTGTCTAAGTATAGTATTGAAAGTTACCACTGTCTCCCAGACTTCATTAAAACACAATTTTATTTACTTTTTCATTAACAGGGTTTAAGCCTGCCAGACCAGTATTTCTTCTCAGTTTTTTCCAGGGTCTTATCTGAAGGATCAGTCCCTATGTGTGAGGAGCTCTGATTTGCAACTCAAGGCCTGAGCTGTGCCAAGACAGCAAGTTCCGAGGGGTTTGGTTCCCTTGTGAAGGGCCTTGTAGAAATAGAGGTTAGATGGCGGCTTCTGTGGCTGCTGACGGATGGCCCCATTTACATCAAAGGCAGTTATTATGCATGAAACCACTCAAGCATCATTTGTTTCAGGGAGTTCAACCAGTCAATTTTTCAGTTCCTTTCTGGTTCAGGGTCAGAAGCGAATAAAGGATCTCAGGTTGCCTTCATCTTGGGCCAGTGATGCTTCTCACCTTATTTGTAGCAAATTCATTTAAAGAGTATCCAGCTTACAAACTACATGAAAGTATCCTTTCCTTGTGACTCACAGAGGTCATGGGGAAGCTCTTATAGGGCTGGAGCTCCTATCTGCATTGCCTGTGAATCCACCAAAACAGATTAGCTGGGCCCAGGATTCACTAGACACTCGAAGACATAAACCTGTGAGCCAGGTGCAACAATAAGGTAGCCAGCATATGCAAATACACATGGAAAACCAGGCTATGGGCCAGTGCTCAAAACTCCATGTCAGCTTCAAGTGTCACTTGAGTCTAAACTTAAAGGAAGTGACTTTTCTCCACTTGGAGATAAGGTCTCAGGTTCAATCCCAGGAAAATAAATGATAGATATGGCCTTGGAATGCCCCTCAAAAGATTACTAATGTTTATGCAATGCCTTATAGTTTAATAATGATGCACTATTTATAAATATTGTATTATTTAATCCACATAATAACTATAGTAGGAAGGTAGTTTTCCTACTTATCAGTGAGGAAACTGAGTCTCCAACAAATGTAATTAAATTTCATAGAGAAAATAAAAGAAGCAAATAAAGGAGAATTTTTAAAAATTATTTATTTTCATGCAAATAAAATCAGCAAGAGTCACATTCTGGATGCAAGAAATGATAGGGCAAATTGTTGTAATAAATGTTATGCTAGCTACTGATCCAGTGGACAGAAACACTGGAATAAAAGCACACCACTTCTACTTTTTCATTTGAGCTCAGAGCAGAAGAAAACTGTTTTAACTCTAAGCAGGTCGTAAAGGACATCCTTAGCACTAAGCATGTATTCTCTCAGTCACTCATCACAATGTCACATATTGTATGTGTGCCATGTCACCCTGACTTTTCTCCTTTCCTTTCAGATCAGTCATTGAAACCAGCTCTGGTCCATGCGGCAGTGCCAGGGACTCCTCTGCACTACCCAGCCAGGCCCTGCAGAACAGAGCGCCAGGCTTTGCCTTTGACTCACAGCTTTATTCCCTTGGCTATAGCACATTAGTTTTTAGTAATACTCTAAAGAATCATGAAAGTAAGATAAAGAACCCAAACCTTCCTGTATAATATAGCAGAACAGAAGCTTTTGGGACTTTACACATGTAGCAAAACTACATTTTGGGGATTCATCTAGATGCATAAAAATCTCCCCACATAGAACTCAAGGTCCAGAGGGAAAGCACTTCCAACCTTCTACAGATACAATTGAGGCCATGATAGGATGATATTTAATTTGACAAATTCTGCGTGCCTATTTATTCATAGGAAAGAGGCCAGAATAACTTCATTATACACAGATCCCATATCTGAAATTTTCAACTGTTATTTGAAAGGATGAGGCAGAATTGATTGACAGCCTAATTTCTAAGCATTAGTGTCTTAGTATTACAAAGCCAAGGCTTTGTGTTTGTTTGCTTGTGGAATGAAGAATTGTAGATGAGTCCCATCATTTAAAAACACTCAATTGTAAATATGAATAAAAGTAAAAAAAAAAACAATTAAACTCAATAGACATGAATTGGAGTTAAATACCTTCTTCAGTATTCCCAAGGACCACTGAGGGGAAGGCTGAGCCAAGATTTTTCCCTATAGAATGGTGTGTCAGTAGCTGATTCATTTTATGTTAATAACATGCTATAGTCCAGAGTGTGACGATTCTGTTTGATAGGCAAACACCTTAGGCTATTTAAGGCATTAAGTGCATATATTTCTAAGAAACATCTTCTGGTGTCTCCATATCTCCTAGCAGAAATTTTATGTAAACAGAATATATTTAATCAAACATTTCTTTCCATTGATACACACACACACACACACACACACACACGCACGCATGCACGCACACACACACAAAATGTAACCAGTTCTGTTTGTCTTAGTGCTATTATATGATGTAGTACCATCTGGCATCCAAACAACAGCACCTCTTACATCAGTGCAATTTGTGTGTAAGTGAAGTGATACTGTGTTATTAAAGAATATAAATAGGTAGTTCTTAGCACAGTGCAAAAATAAATGTTTTTTTTCCATCATTAATACACGGAGAGTTAAAAGTGGTATCAGTGTACATATTTCTAGTTTTTATTTTTTATTTTTTGGTACCGGGGATTGAACTCAGGGGTACTCGACCACTGAGCCACATCCCCAGCCCTATTTTGTGTTTTATGTAGAGACGGGGTCTCACTGAGTTGCTTAGCACCTCACCGTTGCTGAGGCTGGCTTTGAACTTGGAATTCTCCTATCTCAGCCTCCCAATGTGCTGGGATTACAGGCATGAGCCACCATGCCCAGCTATCAGTGAGCATATTTCTAAGTTTTTCAAGCTATATATTTTTTCTCAAAGAATACTTAGTAATATCTACTTTAGAAATTTTTGGTAAAGTCACATTTATGTAAACTTTCATCCATTATAAATATACTCTTAAAGAATAGAGGATATATCTGTTAATGAAACTGGAAAGTGAGAATTTGAAAGAAGATGGAATACTTTAAAAGGTTTTTTTCTAAACTCAAAGATGAAAATGTACAAACACATTTTGGGGAAAAGATTATCAATCTCAGGTCTTTAAAGTAGACTAATCCATATGTATTATGTTTAATGTAAAGTCATCATCAAAGGTATTATTAAATTAGTCTGCAAAAGAGAATAACTTCAAGATCACTTTATTGTTAAACTTAACAGTTTCCAACAATCTAAAATTTCTTCGCTAAATGGTTAAGTTAAAGGCGGGGGGACATCCATTTTGCTTTTTATAAAGCAAACAACAAAGTAATCCTTAGCCTTCATTTGGTGTCTCAACAAACTGATGGGGTTGTATGCCTTGCCAGCTGCTTTGGGCACTGGATAGAATAAGCTCAGAGGCAGCATGAGTGACCCACTTCCTGGGGAAAAATGTAGATGCCAAAATATAAAGTTCATTCAGCAAATATTTTATGACACTAGGTATCCACCACTGGGGACATGGCTAGTGAATAAGACTGCCTCTCTTCTTTGGGAGCTTATATTGTGGTGGGAAAGGGGAATTTAAGTGAGCAGTGAGTACCAGGCAGCAATGGGTACTATGATGAGATAACTGTGTTCCAATGGAAACACAGGCATGGGGGATTTCACTGAAGGGATGCTTTCTAAGTTGGTGATGGACAGCTACCAGTTACCAGCTCCCAGAAGACCTGTAGCTCAGTGTTCATCGAAGAGAATGGTCAGTAGAGCCCTACGATGGAAACAAGGTAGTGGAGAGCACAAATAAGGTAGTTATGAAAACGTTAGGGAGAAAAGGCCAGGAACTCATTAAGTCCTACGTTAGGCAAACCTGACTTAACCTGGCTGGTGGGGAGCAGATGCTGGTGGAGATTAGGTGCTGGTGAAGACTTCCTGGAGCTGGATTCTGTTGGGTAAAAGGGAGATGACGAGATGCACAGGGTACAGAGGGGATTCTACATCTGGTGCTTATGATTTAGTTAGTGCATAAAATAAAAAGTAGAGCCCTGCCGTTAGTCCTTCTGTTTGTTTTCCTCCTCAAGTAATGATAATTAGGGTTGTAATTAAAATTGCTTTAAAAAGGACATAAAACATGATTAGTTCTTTGGCTATAAATGTTATAATTTAAAATCCTTGCTAAAAAATAATATTTAGGGACTGGGATACAGCTCAGTAGTAGAGCGCTTGCTTAGCATGTGATAAACCTTGGATTCAGTCCCCAGCAATGAATGAAAAAAATATATATATATAAAATATTCCATTATAAACAGATAGAGTTGGAGAATATCATGCTAAGCGAAGTAAGCCAATCCTAAAAAAACAAAGGCCGAATGTTCTCTCTGATAAGTGGATGCTGATCCATAATGGGGGAGGGAGCACGGGAAGAATGGAGGAAATTTGGTTAAAGGGGAGGGAGCGGGGAGGGAGAATGGGGCAGAAAAGATGGTGGAATGAGATGGACATCATAGCCCTAGCTTCATGTATGACTGCATATATGGTGTGATTCTACATCACATACAGCCAGAGAAATGAAAAGTTGTGCTCCATTTGTGTACAATGAATCAAAATGCATTCTGCTATCATGTATACCTAAGTAGAATAAATAAATTTTAAAAATTACATTATAATATATATAATTATACACATATAATTATATATATTAAATATATAATTTCAATGAATTATATATATTTTATATATATAAAATATTACAATGGTTAGCTTTTTGTAATGTTTGATTCTTTAAAGAAATTATTCTGGCTTGTCATAATTATTAAGAGTAATAATCAGGTCATTAATATTAAAAAGAGGCTGATAACCAGTTGGAAAAAAAGATTAGTAGGAAAAGAGTATTCCCGGTACTAGGGACACATTGAGAAATTAAAAATATTCCTGCCTTTTATAGGATGACTGATCTGATTCATGACCACACACCTCAGCCCTGATTCTGAATGGCCATCACACTACATTACCCTTATTTGTTTAATTTTCTACTGAGATAACTACTCCATATCTTTTCTGGTCTTCTCAAACCTCCACAACTCATCCTTCATCCTTATTCTTGGTTGATGAACTTTTACTAAAAAAAGGCAACTCTCAGAAGAGAACCCTGTAAGCTCCAATCCACACACCTTTCAGGAACTGTGATATGCACTTTGTTTTCCTGCCAGAATTGTCAGTGCCCCTATCAAAGCCCCCACCCACACCCTCATTAGATCCTATCCCTAGGGCCCCTGGGCATCACATCACTTTAATTATTCTCCCATTCTTTCTCCTACATGATTTCCCCCTTTCTCTGGATCATGACCATTAGCAGAGTAACATCTTGTTATTTCTTCCTCCTTTATAATAGTTTAAGAACTTCTTTTGACTGGTCTTCTTCAGTTTCTGCTTTTCTTTCTAACACACTTTCTTGAAGAACTTATAGTTCTTCCTGGACCCAATCCCTGTCTTCTTCTCACAGACTTGCCTCCTCACTCCATGGAAACTGCTCTTGTGAGGGCCAATAGTGACTTTAATGTTGCTATCTCCAGTGGTCAAATCTCAGTTTCTCCTTTACTTAACTTGTCACAGTGGGACTTGCTATGGTCCATTTCCCGAGTTTTGAAGGATTATAATCATTATCACTTGCTTCTGGAATTACCTGTTTGCCTGCCTACCTACCTTCTTTCTCTCTTTCTTTCTTTTTTTCTTTCTCTTTCTTTTCTTTTCTTCCCTCCCTTCCTTCCTCCTCCCTTCCTCCCCCCTTCC
>PVHX01004650.1:0-122536 GCA_004024805.1 Geosciurus inauris
ATCTTAAATTTCTACCTCTTTGGAAAGAGTCTTCTTTACCGTTTTTATATTTTATAAATCCTTCATGATGATTTTTACAAGTTATTTCTTCCTTCCTTTTACCAATCAAAAGCATAATCTTCCAGAATTTTCTGGAAAGAAAGAGGAATTGCCTTAAATCATTTTCTATTATTTGCAGGAATAGAATTACATTAATGCAATAAAACTTAAAAAAGAAAGTCTTCCTTTTATATAGCTTTCATGCTCATTTCTTTTATTTCTTTTGCACCTGAAATTTATGTCTCTCTGCTCACAGTCAGTGACTTGTAAATCGTCTTTGCTCATCTACACTGCTGATCTCAGGCCCTGGAAAAAGATTTTTGAGTCTTGTGATTTCCTTTTGTACAGCATTTTCAGGGTGGTAGGTTGTGTGAAGGTAATTGTGATTAGAATGTATCTTAGGTTTTCTGGAATTCCATCAAGCATGGTTAACCTTTGCTTACCTGTCTACTCTTTCACCAATACAGTAATTGGTGCTCATAACCTCAATGTGGCAACTCTGCCTTCTGGACAATCAATGTTGTCAGCCTGATTTTATTAGTTACTTTATTTCTATAAGTCCTTTAAAAAGTTATAATCCTATAGGGCAGGTGTGGTTGACACAGCCTGTCTGAGGCAGGAGGATGGAACGTTTGAGTCCAGGCTGTGCAATTTAGCAAGATTCTGTCTCAAAAATTAATTTTTTAAAAAGGAGATAGAAATGTAGCTCAAGTAGAGTGATAAGGTCCTGGGTTCCATCTCCAGCACTACCAAAGAAAAAAATTATTATCCATTAGAATGAATTTTATATTAACCAGATTATTTGGTTAACTAGATTACCTCTTTCTTTGCTCTATGTTGGATATCAGAAAAACTGGCATAGATTGAAGCTGGTTTTGGGTATTACAGATTGGATGTTGACTTTCTCCCAAAGGTCCTTGTGTTATATATAGCTTGGTTCCCAGGGTGGTGTCATTGAGAAAGGCTATGGACCTTTAGGAGGAAGGGCTTTGTGGGAGGCCCTCAGGACATGGAGGGTGTGCTCTTAAAAAGGATGGCATGATCCTGGTCTCTTCCTCTTTCTCTTTTGTTTCCTGGCCATTGGGTGAGCAGTGCCACCCAGCACCTCCACCAGAGGCCCTATGCAATGGGTCCATCCAATTTTGGACTAGAACTGCCAAAACCATGAGCCAAAATAAATCTTTCCTCTTTTATACATTAATTACCTTAGATATTTTGTTATAGTGGGTGAAAGTTGACTAACAGTATGATCACACAAGTTTTAAACTTTCTATATGTAAATCCTATCTTGCATTTTACTCTGTATTTTTTCTAAGAGTGAAAGTCCGGTTAGAGTGAATGAACTCTTGGTCCTTCTGCATCTGCAATACTTGATGTTGATAACTGGTCTTATTCAGGGTTATAACCATAGACCTCTAGTGTAAATCCAGAATCCCTGGCATGCCATGTTCTGGATCTCCAGCCCATTCACTTTCCCCCTTTCTGCGAGGACTGTTTCTGCAGTGTCTCCTAGCTCCCTTGCCCTCCTGCTCTCTCAGCAGATGACATGGACTCTGGTCATTGATCAGAACTTCCACCTCATTCCATCACCAATTCTACCAATCTACCTGCATCTGTCCCCACAGGCTCCCCTATTACCATCTCCTCTTCTGCCACTCAGTCTCTCCTGGGTCTGCTCCATTTGAGATTGCTCCTGACTACCCAGACATTGACCTCTGTGATGCCTGATCTAGGTCAGTTTCAGGTCTCATCTCTCTGGACAACTCAGAAGCACTGGACACAGTTTACTTTCTTGAAATAGCTTTCTTCGTAGATTCCAGATCCCTACCTCACTGGCTGCTCCTGTTTGCTCCCTCCTGTGGCTCTTTGAGTCACTCCCAGTTTCTCCATGTTGGCGTGCCCTATGTGTTAGTCTTGGCCTTGTTCAATCTAATCCCATTTGGTCCTATGACTTGAAGTGCCCAAACTCTTGCTCCTTCCCATCCCTATGCCCAAGCTCACTCCATTTCTGTTTTTGTCTTAGGACAGGACAACTCTTTCACTCAATGGGTCATGCCAAAAATTTAGGAGTCAACACTTTCTTTTCTCTGTCTGCTTCCAGCAAGAACTACAAATAGAAATTTTAGATGCTTCTTAAAAGGTTTACCACTATTGTACCTGAGTCCAGGTGATGCCTATCTCTTGTTGGGACTATGAAATAGCTTTCTAAGTGGTCTCCATACTTCTACTCCTGCAGCCAGAAAGCTAAATTATGAATCAGTTCACTTTGCTCCCTGGGCAACACCTTCAGTGGTGTCCCACACATTTGCAATGAGCCCCCGTGCTTACAGTGATTTGGCCCTGCCTCCCTCTCTATTCCAGTTGCTACCCCTTTCCTCCACACTGACGGTGCTCCAGCACAGGGACCTGCTTGCTGCTTCACAAACACATCACGCTTGGTGCTTACCGGTACTTATATTTGCCATTTCTCCACCCAGGATGTTCCTCCCCAGGAATCTCGTGAACATGTTTCATCCCTTTACTCCACTTTATTTTTCTTCATATTTTTTTCATTACCTGAAATAATGTAGTTGTTTATTTATGCTCCACGGAATGGAAACTTAGTCTTTCTTGGTTGCTATTGTTTCTCCATGCTTAGAACAGAGTTTGAAATAATGATACTCAATAAATATTAAATGAAAAAAATAACTCATGGCAAAAAGTATTGCTCATATTTTCAGCTTTAGACCCACTCCACTTGTGCATATTCTTTGGTATATGCTTTCTTTGGTATATTTTTTGTTACATGCTTTCTTCAATGTGTTCTTTCCTATATGTTTGGGTTGATATAACAAAATACCATAGACTGGGGGCCTTGAACAATATATATTTATTTTTCAAATTTCTGGAGGCTACGAAATTCATGATCAAGGTGCCAGAGGATTTGGTTCCTGTGTGGAGAGAGAGAGGCAGGGTATGGGGGAAGACGAAGAAGAAGAGGAAGATGGAGGAGGAAGAGGAGGAGGACCACGATGAGGAGAAGAAACAACTCAGTTCTCTTCTTATAATGGTAGGAATCTCATTGTGGGGGGCTCCATGACCTCATCTAAACCTAACTAACTCCCAAAGGACCTACCTTCTGACCTCCATAGGGGGATTTGTGCTCCAACATAATGGATTTTGGGAGGATACCTACATTCAGACCTTAACAGCTCCTTTCCTTGCTGTAGCTCCAGCCCTCCTCAGCTCTGACCCCTGCATGACATCTCTGATCTGTCATTGTCAAGCTCAGCTTCTGAGAGGAGGTGAGTGTTCTGTTTTCATTATAATAGGCCATCTTGTGTCTTTTTACAGGGTTACACGTCTTCCCTTAGGACAGTGGGAGTTTTCATTGCCTGTATATTTGTCTGATGTGTTACTATGGAAATTCATAAGCACATAGACTAATAAAGAGTGGAACAGATCCAGAGTAATATCACTCAGCTTCAACAATGAACTCATTCTTAATCTTGTTTCACATAGTATCACTTACTATCTCCTCAGATTATTCTGAAGCCAATTCCAGGCATTGTGTAATTTCAGCTGTAAAATTTTCATCTCCAAAATATAATGAATATCTACCTTAAAACAGAAGGAAAAAATGATTTAATAAAACAATGGCATATTCACAATTTGACAAAATATGAAGTTGGTCTGTCTGTGTGTATGATGTGCACACATGCATGCCAATTTGGCAGAAAGTGTACTGCAAAACACACACATATAGAAACATACATGGAGCTTTAAAAATGGGAAGGATTTGCATTAATGTTCACATTGGTTTTTTTGTCTTTGTAAAAATATTTAACTTTCTGTTTGATATTTTCTTTTCATACCTTTGAATGTTTGCCATGGGAACATACACAATATCTGAAATTTTGAAAGAATTAATTCATATTTTTAAACTGTAGGTACAAATTAGAATAGAAATACATAAAAGTATAAGCTGCTTTCATGATTTTTTACATAGGGATGCCTTGCATAATTGTGTCTGTTCTACTGAAAAAACTGCAAGAATTGTTTTATTAAAGCCCTCCTATTACCTAAAAAAAAAAAAATAAAGAAAAACACATGTTACTGTGATTACTGATAATAGTTTATCACAACTAAAAATTAATAATTTCTTAAATGTTAACACCTAGCCGCTGTTCATAGATTTTGTCATTTTCTAATAGTAATTTTTATAATGTTTGTTTGAAGTTCCAGAAAAGATATTGATCTATGTATATGTCTTTGCAGAAGTCTCGTTCTGTCTTGACTTTTTCCCTTTCCCTGATCCCCATTTTCCTTGAAGAAACCAGGTCATTTTTTTATGATTGCCTCTCTCACTTGTTCATCTGTTATATTTTCTATAAATTGATAGTTAGATGTAGAGCTTTGATCAGATTCTGGTGCAATATAGTTTTTGGCATGACTACTTCATAGTTGGCCTACTTTCAATAAGAAGTAATAACAATGTCTGTTTCTCTCTCCCTTTGTGAGATTGTCAGACATGGATGATATTGCTTAGATCAGCACTTACCAAACTTTTGGTCTCAACACATGTGTTTCAGAACTTTTGTTCATGTGGGATTTATCTATTGATATTAGGAATTAAAAGGAAGGAAAATTTAAATTCTTTACTTATTTGTTGTAACTATGAAAAACTGGTACAAATAAAAATAAATGCCACATTTTTTATTGGAAATAACTGCATCTTCCAAAATAAAAAAATTCATAATAAGAGGGAAAATGTTTACATTTAAATTTTGTATAAATCTCTTTATAGTTTGGTTTCACAGAAGACACCTAGACTCTCTTATTTGCTTCTCTATGTATTCTGTCACTTTAATTAAAGTTATGAATTTCATCCTCACAAAGGTGTATAGTTTGCAGTGCAAGATTATTTTAATACCCTTTTCAAGGAATTGTAAATATCCTTCTTTATCAAAATGTGACAAATGTAGTTTATTAAAGGTTAGTTGAGGTATGAAATCTAAAACCATGTCAATAAACTTTTTCATTCTATTACACGAAGATTCATTGGTTTATCTTGCTCTTTTTTGGAGGGGAGGGAGTGGTACCAGGGATCGAACTCAGCAGCACTCAACCACTGAGCCACATTCTCACATCCTATTTTATATTTTATTTAGAGACACGGTCTCAATGAGTTGTGTAGTGCCTCACTATTGTTGAGGCTGGCTTTGAACTCGCCATCCCCCTGCCTTAGCTTTTCAATTATCTTGCTCTTTTACTGGATCTCTTGCCTATGCATGATTTTGTAACATTATTTGGAATATATTGGGTCGCTGATATATGTGATTTATAAATGTGGAAATATTTCACTAAGTAACATTAACTATTAGTGTTAGAAAAGTCTATAAATATTGGGAATCTCTCAATTTCATGGTAGCAGATCAAAGTTTGCCAAAATTCAAATTTTATTTGAAAGCTTGAATATTACCACTGCCAACAAATGATGTTGGCGATTTACCTGATGTGTCAGATTTATTTCATTTTCAAGAAAATGCCTGCCAAAGACTCAAATCTACATAAGTTTTTCTGTCAGTCATTTTGTAAAATGAAAATGATGTTCCATGAAAAAAAGTGGCTAGTTTAGCTGGCAATTCCAGCAATCCCATAGGTGGGTCTCAAGGTCAAGGTGCAACATGTTGCCTCACAAGTCATTCACATTTCATCATGTGGAATATTTTTTAAAGTATGCAAAGGTAAAGGTTAATACAATTAGTATTTTTTTACTGCTTCGTTAAGGAAATTCTTCACTGAAACTAATTCTCCCCCCTGTAGTGCATTGTGGTAGAAAATACCATAACTGCTAGTAGCATAGTGTCACTTCGTTAATGCTGTGACACCAGCTCTTTTTGCCCATCATTGTGTTTGCAGTATTAATGTAAAGTTAACAAAGAGAAAATAAGATTGAATTTGTGATCTTCCTAAAAGTCGTAGGGCTTTTCAGCAGCCCATATAGAAGATATGCTGGCTGAGCCCCATTCATGTATTAAGAGTTGCAAAGAAACTCCTCCTCATCCATGATTTTGTTTCCTGAGGTACAGATTACATAGGAAAAAAGAAAAGGTATTTGATTTATCCTTTGTGTACCAGTTTTCAAAATGACAAACTGGTTCTCAAATGCTCTCTAAAGGTTACTGTTAACCTAAACAATCAGAGATTCTCCAAAGAATAATGGTATTTACTTGAAATAGCATTACAATGGGAATATGGGTGTCATAGCAAGCTATGACAAGTGTTCTGTTGATAGCATCTTGTCTCAATGCTTGCAGTCTTAAAGAATATCAAAGATAATCTTTGTTACAGAAATTTGTACATATGTGTGAGGCTAACAAAGGGTGGGGTATGGCATAGAATGAGAAGGAACTCTTGGGGGCCTTTAGAAAGTTCTTGAAATAGGATTTACCTGATAAGCAGGCAGGAGCCCTTTCCCTTCACCACTTCTCCTGACTTTTTTTCTAAGTCTGACATGAATAATTTTATATTGGTACCAGTAACTTTCACTTGTCTAGGATAGCTTTTGTCAATATCATTTCACTTGTACCAGGTTATATAACCCAAGTTTGACATGCTAAGTTAACTTTGCTGACTTCAGATTGAAAAAAAAAAAAAAGTACTCCTAAAAATTGTCTATTTTCATTTAACAAAATACTGCACCAACAACCATTTTTATCCCCAGGAACTACTAGATTAATATTTCCTTCTCTTCTTGAGTACATTTCAAAATACAGAGCCTTTGGAGATTATCAGAGATGAGGTGGTAAGAGTGCCTTTTAATGTACCTTATTTTATTTTCTATCACGAATACAGTCTTTTGCTGGGCACTCTTCCTGTGAGTGACCTCTCAGTCTATGACTTCTCCAACGTGTATGCCCCCGCCCCCTTCCTTCTTTAAAGAAAAGAAAGGCCTTTTATAATAGCAATGAATAATCTAATGGCATCCTGCTGGTGTTCCCTGCTGCTCCTCGTTGCTCCTTTTTTCAAATATATGTTGTCACACACAAGTATAATGTCTACAGCGCAGGCATGTTAACAGACAACCCCACCCAGCCTGCCCCTAATTAAGGTGCCAACCCCACGCCTCACTCTCAGCCGGTGGAGAAGAGATTGCCGCTTACATCACTCAAGCCCGTTATTTTCTTTTCTCTCTGTGACATATGTAACTTCTTGATGTTTTTTAGCTCATGACTTAAGCAAAGACAAGACATATTTAGCATTTGAAGATTAATATTATATATCCTCAACTTTTACAAGGCTAGACATTCTGGGGACTGACATTTAATAGATGTTAATGGAATTTAATTTTTATACGGGCTAGGTATGCACATCTGTCTTCTAAATAAAATAGTATAAAATGTTATGTGGCACCAAGAAAACTCCAAAACAAGTTATTTTTCACTCTGTAACCTTAAATTGAGTTACTGAGCAAAGCAGAAAAGCTGTTTTTTGATATTTTGAATTTAAAACCTGAATATAATTATCATTAATTAATTTCACTGTCAGTACTAAGCTAACTTTGCATTTTAAAATCTGAAGCCATGTCATATAGTTATTGTCATAGTTCTAAAATAGTACCTGAAAAGAAACTTTCTCCACAACTGGTTTTCCAAGTGACTTTTATTAGGCAAGGAGTCCCCCATGCAAAAAAGTCTGGCCCTAAGTATATTATGTAGTAATCAACATGACATATATTTTGACATTTTTATTTAAAGAAAAACAACTCTTAGAAAGCATTATCACTCAAAAATATCTTGTAAAGTTATACATACGTGACAACACATGCTGGGTAAATTAATTTGGTATTCCAAGGCTGTACCGAGGATCATAAAAGCCACTTATTTTTAAAGTACATTTTTGTCTGCCTTTCAAATATAATTTAATTTCAAATTTTGGCTAATGTTATGATATACAGAATTTGTATAATAGTGAAGATAGAAAGCAGCACCTTTGTTCCTTTGTAATCATCACAATTCATGAACCAACGTATAAAAAAACTATTAGTTTATTCTCTACATATTTAAAATGTTGGAATCTCTTCAGTTTCAATTAATGAAGAAAAACTCTTTTTGCTCCAGTGCCCCATACTGAAGTACCTACTTAATAAACATTTGATGAGTAAATAAATGATTTTGACAGTAGCCAGGTGCTCACAGCAAAAATGAGGTCATGCAGTGTACTGAAAAAAGCAATGCAAGGTTTAGATCTGGGTTTTTGTCCCAGTTCTGTCACTCACTAGCTGTGTGACCTTAGGTAAGTAACTTGACCTTTCTGGACCTCTTATTTCCTTCATATAAATTTGGATGTCAGAGATTATAGCAAATGATGTTTGAACTGTTAAAGACTTCAATTCTAAATCTTAAAAGTAAATTTTCCTTTGTTGTTCTTGGCAGTTTTACTGTGGGCTTCATCGTGTATGTCTCCAGAAAGTAGTCATATTTAAGCTATAGAAGTTCTGCTTTGTGCTTTCACATGGTAGCATCTAGGAAAAAAAAGAGGTTCAATATTTTAAGGCAAGTGGTGGAAACTCAGAAGACTCCAGGGTTCACATAGAAGACTTGAGCAAGTGGGGGGAAAATGTACAAGGGAAGTGAGGTGATCCTGGAAAGGAAGCCTCTGTAGCTCAGACTAGTGAAGTCTCTCTTCCCAAGAGGTCATAATGAGGAGATTTTATTTATGAGTGATTAACAGATTATGAGTTCATAAAAGGTATCCGTTCCAGAAAGAGCACCAGGATGCTTTATTTCCTAATTGGATGGTGTTCTGCACATAAATAAAGGAGAATCACTGCTGCCTGTCAGGGAGCCTTTCTGACAAGACAGGCTTGCTCTTGTCTCTGGTCCTGATTTACAATATGACCTTGGGCAAGTCATTCATCTTCTTCTAAATCAGTTTCCCTAATTATAAAATGGAAATAAAAATACTCACTGCCTTGGCTGAAGATTAATGAGACAAGATGAATTTCCCTAGGCTCCCAGAGGGGGAAGGCTGTGCATAAAGGGGCAAGGAACTATTCAGAAGCACTGCTGGACTTTTCACACAACATGGGAAATAAAACTCCTCTCGCTTTAAGTTTTCCAAACTGAAAAAGAAAGGACCCGATGTTTCCAGCGCGTTAGGCAGCACACCTGTGATTGGTGGTAACTCTTGGGCAAATTAGTATTTTGGTGCCTCTATTTCTTTTCTGTAGGATATTGGATAATAACCCTACTCATCACATATGTACAGATAATATGTATAGATGCCTGGCATATACTGATTTCCCCATAAATGTTTGCTTATAACTTTTCTCTTAGAGTACTTCAAACTACGGAAATATTTTCCTTTTAAAACTCAAGTCTTTATAAGGAAGCGTTGGGATGCAAAGATTAACGTTATGTAAACATTTGTACTTTTAAAAGGTGGCGGGAAACTGGTAGCCATAAAACCCAGGGCCTTTTGCTTGAATAAAATGAGTTAAGAGGTCTTGGACAACGCCTTAAAAATTCGCCAGCGCGGACACTAGGGGGCACTGTGCGTCCGCTTTGGCAAGAGAGAGGCGGCCATCAGCGCCGGGCGGGGAGGATTGAGAGCAACCAGCATCCCAACGCCTCGGCGCACCGCGCTCCGCCTGCGCCGGAGATCCTAACCCGGACTCGTGAAAGGGCAGCCTGATCCCGGGCTGGGAGCACACTCAGCCCCATAACTGCTCGCTGTCGTCTCTCTCCTCCCTCCCGAATATAAGGTTTTCTGACAGCTGTTTTTAATATTAGATTCGCAGAGTTCCGGAGCTAGGGGATCCGGAACCAACTGCAAATGTAAGGAAACATTTTGGGCGCATCTACATTGGGCATTTTTCCTGGCATAAAGAAAAAAGCTGTCAGATTCAGTAACGGGTTTGGGTCCAAAGACGAGCTTGAGTTCTTCCGATTTAGGGAAAGACCCCCCACCCCCTACACGCCCTAAGGTAAACACGTAGCAGATCAGGAAACGACTCTAAAATCACTACTTGTCCACTTGTCAGCGTCATGGCGACAAGCTGGCACACCCCACGAAGACGCTTTCAAAAAAAGGGTCCAGGGCAGGTCCTGAATGAAATATTTCAGGTGTGAAGTTGAATCGCAGTTTGGCAAAAAGAAGAGAGACAGTGTGGCCTGGGTCCAAGATTCTTGCCTACCCTTAGTCCCACCAAGAGGTGTGATACCAGGAAAATGATCCAGGCACGGTCTGTTCCAACTGACGCTTAGGTCCCCATCTCATACGATTGCTTAAGCACAATGAGAAAACTCAGTGGATTTTGCTAGTCTCTAGAGAGACAATGCCGCCGGCGGAGGTTGTCCTAGCATCACCCTCTATTACCAGAGGCATCTGGTGTGTCGATTTCTGAGATCCTTGGGCCGACAAGCGAGGGTCTGCTCTGATTCCCGGGCTCTGGGACCGAACTCCTCTCTTGTCCCCTTGAGAGCCCTGTCACCTAGGGCGCCCGGACAGACTACAGGGTGGGGAGACCTGAGAAAATGCAAAGGTGAGTGGAGCCAACAGAAAGCAGAGCAGGGAAATAAGCGGTTGCACTGGCCAAGGAGGAACAACCCATCCTAAACTTTCGGATATTTGGGGGCCTTGGAAGAATGAGCCAAGCAGGAGCAACAGCAGCCTCTCCACCCCAGCGTGCCCAGCTGTAGCGAGGAGGAGCTGCATGCAGCGCCGGCTGGACGCGGGCGGTCCCCACGTCGCGCGCATCCGCCTGCCAAAGCGCCGCCGCACCGCTCGGGACACAGAGCGAGTGACCACAGAAACAGCCAGATTGCGGGCTCCAGCCTTCACACGAGCTCCAAGGAAGGGGGATTCAACGCAGATTGGAAAGGGAGAGGAAACTTGACTTTGAAACCTTGCCTAGCTCTGTGTTGGTGGCAGGGTCTTGCCCTTGGGCGGCCTTGGGCACGCAAGCTGAAGTCAAGCAGACTCCGGAAGAAGTGAGCGCAGAGACTTCCACGGGCTAGGGAAGTCGATTTTTAAAAAAGAAATGTGAAAAGCAATCCAGGTTGGCCACTGGAACCCAGAAGCTTAAAAGCTACCCCCACTAAAAGGACGACAGTGACTGGCACTCAGGAAGACTTGGCGCCCCCGGCAGCCGCTGGTTTGCGCCGAGGAGCCGCCTCCCCAGCTTGCGGCGCGCGTGCGGACGCCAACAGCAGCCGGCAGAAGGCGAGATGCAGCGCGCGGCCGCGGGACGGTCCCGGCTGTGGAAACTCGGGGGTTGTGCGGCTCAGCGCTGACCCAGCGCAGGTTCGAGGGGTGTGCCGGGCCCCGCCCGCCTCCGCCCCCTCCCGCGCCCCTCCCGCGCCCCTCCCCGTGGCGCCGGCTCATCCAGGGGCGGTGCGGAGCAGAGCGGCTCGCACAGCCGCCAGCGCCCGCGAGCTCCGTGGCTGCTCCGGGAATTCACTTTGCTGCTTTTAACGTGTCTGCCTCTCTCAGACTGCTTCGTATGGCTTTCGGTCCCTAGCTTGATGTTTTCACTTAACAGGAAAACTTTACCACGATTTCTTTTTCCCCTTGGAGGAGAGGATTAAAAGTTCCAGGAACTGGTGCCGCTTGGGCGCTGGGAAGGTGTTCGCCCGAGGAGTTCCCAGTCCCACCATGTGCACCAACATAGTTTACGAGTGGCTGAAAGCGCTGCAGCTCCCGCAGTACGCGGAATCCTTCGTGGATAACGGCTACGATGACCTGGAGGTGTGCAAGCAGATCGGAGATCCGGACCTGGACGCCATCGGGGTGCTGGCGCCCGCACACCGCCGCCGCATCCTGGAGGCCGTGCGCAGGCTGCGGGAGCAGGACGCCGCAGCCGCGGGCCTCTACTTCACTCTGGAGCCGCAGCCTGCGCCGCCGGGGCCGCCAGCGGACGCCAGTCCCCACTGCCGCCTGGGGGAGCCATGCCGCGGCCCAGCCCAGAACACCCGCGGAGACCCCCGCAGCCAGACAACCGCCTCCCGGAGTAGGGAGCTGGTAAGCTACCCCAAACTGAAGCTGAAGATCATGATCAGGGATAAACTCGTCCGAGACGGCATCCATCTGAGCAAGCCCCCTTACTCCCGAAAGGTAAGGAGGCGCCGCCCTGGCCGCCGGGGCGGGAAGCGGGTGGGGACTGGTCCAGATTGCTTGCGCCGGGCTGGGCAGCGTATTCCAGGTGACGATGGGGCAGGCAGGATGGTTGGGTGTCTGGGACTCTTCTCTTTTCTGTTACCTCTTTTATTTCTTCTTTCCTTGTGTCACTAGTGGTTGATAAGACAAGATCCAGCACCCAGATATTAACTCCAAACTAGCACCGATTCCCTGCGTAGTCCTTGGGTTTCATCTGTTAGGATGTGGACTTGGTGTTGCTTTTGGTAGCAAGGGGGAGTTCCTAACGTTTCTGTGGTGCTTGGGTCTGCAGGATACCAGAAAACATGGTCAATACCTAACATTGTATTCCACCTTCTTTTTCTTCTTTACTTTTACGAGTTTTGATAAACTCCCAAGAGAAATAAATTGGTGAGCTCTCTTTCAAGAAGGGGAGGTTGGGCCCAGTTGCTTTCAATTCCATATAATAATCCTGTCGCTGCTGCAGATTTGAGAACTGTACCATTAGCATGAACATCCTGGGAGGAAGGCGGGGAGAGTTAATGAAACACGAAACACATGCCCATCCGCTTGAGACACTTCTTTGAACTGAAGTATCCCAGGGTTGGTAATGAGGTACTGAAGACATTGGAGAAAACAGAGCCAGAGGGCGCCCTTTGGAGGTCTGAGGTGTCACCTGTTTGGCTATTATTGATCCAGATGAGATGAAGTAGGTACAACTGTGATTTACTTCTAGAGAGTCCTAGTGGATTCACATGTTGGAGAGTTCAGAGCACAAGGAAGTGGCATTTCAGTTTCAAGAGAGGATTCTGCAAGCGGTGTTGGGGTGAGGGGGAGGACACCTTGGAAGTACTCACAGCTGCTCTGTGAGCAAGGCTGAAATGTGCAGTGGGCTTTGAATAATTAAGTAACAGAAAGTGCTGGAGCTCTGCCTCTAGCTCTTGAGTTGGTCCAGTTTAGGTTTTTGCAACTGTACACAGAGGCCTGACTTGACAGGAAGTAAACAGCATAGGCAACCAACCTTGCCTGGATTGCACAGGAAAATGAACACCTCAGCGTGAAAATCAAGACTGGGAGAAGCCTAGGGAGAAAATGATGGCAAGGATACTCAGCTGGCAGGGACTGAAAACAGCACCCTGGTGGGGAAATGGGGGTGACCTAGTGTTTTGTGGGCTTCTGGGGCCCTTGATTACTTTATAGTCATAAGTGTTGGTTATAATGCTTGGATTTAAGAAAGTTTGGGTAAAAATTATGTAATAAGCAGATGGAAAAAAGGATTTAATATTGTCCATCTGTTATCTTGCAGGTAAGCGGGGGTGATTCAGAAAACCTGCTTGATAATATAAGTTGGTTTTATTATTAAGAGGACAGGTCAGGAGGACATTTGGCCTCCTGTTAAACATATGTTTCAGTTACCTGCTCTGACCGTACCATTGGTGTATGCCAAAAACAGGAATGGCAAGGACACAATTTGCCCAGGAAGTTAGCATTAGATGGTGTCTGAGTGGGTAGAGGGACCCTGGTCAGTCATATAGGAACTTAATCCCGGAAGAAAGGAAGGCCAAACTAGCTCCATGTTTGTTATTAACACACCAGAATGTAGGGTGGGCTTGGTTTGAGAGACTGTGAATGCCTGCCTGGTCAGGTAGTGAGGGCACAGTTCAAGTCCTGGCCACAAAGGGAAGCAGAGAGCAAGGTGTGTCACTAGGGCTTGCTTAGTCCTCAGGAAAGCTGTGGTATGACACAGCTTAAAGGGCGGGAGGCTAAGGACTGGGTGAAAGTGGTTGGCACCATAATATATTCTAGTTCTGATTCTTACAAAGCCAAAAGAGAGGCCTAAATATCAAACTTAGAAATGATAAGAGGATTTTACGGACATACAGTGTTTGAATATAGGCTTTGAACTGTGGACTCCTGCCTAGATGAGTGAGTGATACAACAATGTGTTTTTATAAGTTACAGTTATTTTCATTTGCATTATTGTACTACTTACTGTCCATGTAAAGAATTATTTCATTCAACTTTTATGTAAATTCCTTAACAATAATGTTTGCTAAAAAAGATATGGCCTGTTCACTTTCTATAAATAATTCTCTTTCTTGAACTGATATAAGGATAAAAATGGGAGTAGGAAGGTTTTTATTACCTCCTTCATAGACGCTCCAGCTGAGGACCAAAACAACAACAACAAAAAAAAAATTGGACAAACGGAGCTGACAGATTTTCTTGTAAGAAAGAATAACTCACATAGGAATTAAAATACAATTACAGGACATGAAACTGCATAGAGGTGTGTAGTAGCAGATCACATTCATTTGGAATTTGTTGCATATATGTGCGTTGCCTCCTAAGTTTTGGATTTAAATTATTTAGGGATTTGTTTTCTGATGCAGCTCATTGACTTATGAGCAGTGTAGGGGCTTTTTCTTTAAAATGTGATCTGTATTATAATTTTTCCAGATTTCTTGGCTCTGTCGTGATCAGAATGTATAATATTTGTTGTGTGCATTTGGAATTCTGCTTGGAAGATTGGGTCCAGCCTCCTTTGCATTGTTGATCCTTGTGATTTTGTACTTTGGTGAGAATATTAGATGGCTTGAAAGTGGATTCTGTCAAGAATGATCAGAGTAATTTTCCAAGAATCACCTGGAAGGATTGTAGGATTTGCTCCAGTAACTATTCAAGTTTCTTGGTTTAGCAATCAGTGAATTAAAATGGAAGTAAAAAGAAAGTTTCTCCTTGTTTTCCAAAGGAAGTCTATAGCTTTGGAAAACCAGGAGCTTTGAAAGATCACCAGCTTTGAAATTGGAGATGAATCCCTCATCTGCCCTGTAGCTAGCTTCTTTGACTGCTGTGATTATTGCCTTTACAAATGGGGATTTTATATGCATAACTTTTTTTTTTTTGAAACCAAGCTTCTCTATGCCATGCCTTCTCCAGGTTACTATGGTTGACAGGATGCAAAAGCCCTCCCCTCAGAGATCTGGGGTTTTAGCAGGGATAAAATAGAATGTTGTTGAAATGGAACAGTTGCTTTGATAGGAAGCAGACGATGCCATGTAAAGGAGTATCCAGCTTAGTTTTTAGCAAACTGGGACCGTGGTATTGGTGATCAGAGAGGTAGAAGAGAGGAGGAAGTCATGTTTGGAAGCCACTGGAAGCCGTGAGGTTTCAAGGAGGGTGTGACTTGTCAGAACAGATAATGGTCAAGAATCAAGTGTATCTTGGTGAAAGTAGCAACCATTCCAACAAAGGCCTTTACAGTGGCAAGTGTGGGTGATGGGGCAAGGAGAATGGAGACATAGGACATGCCCTTCTTTTTTGAGAAGGTAGATCTAAGGCTACTGGAGGCAGAAGGGAGACTTTTTAGGTCAAGGGAAGGGTTTTGTGGGCTTCTGTTTGAGAATGAGAAATGGGACCACGTCTAAGTGTTCATGGCAGGGAGCCAGAGAAGGGGAGAGTAGGAGGGATGGGAGAATTAGAGGTTAAAGGAGAACACTATTGACATATAAATGTTAGCTGCTGTGAACAGATGTTTATAACCATGCCTAAGTATACACACTGCACAATAAAACACATAGAATTAAATATGATTACACAGAGAAAGGTATCCTCGCCATCTATTTGTACCACAGGGTATAAGTTATGCATGGTGTTTCATTGAGTTCTCTGAATGTAGCAGTGCTTGTGAAAGGGCCAGGGTTAGGTGTGAATGGTACAGGGCTATAAAGATACTTTACTTTCCAACACATTTGGAATGGTAGAGTACAGGCATTAGAGAAATAGGGGCACAGTAGGCTTCTAGGCTTCTGAACCAAAAGTACTTCTTGCCACATCTACCAGTTGAAACTATTTGAGTTAGTAAAACTTATTGAATAATGCAGGAGAAGTGTTAATCTTTATTTGCACCTTAGTACTAAATGAACTAATTAACAAGACTCCATGGTAATGGGGCTCTTGCGGATACTCTGGAGGGACAGCCTAGAGTGGAGGAATTTGGAGATCCAGAGGTGGCCTGAAGGCTTCTCTATGTGGAGGAGAGATGAAGGATTTAGAAAGGAAGGGGAGATGCTGGCAAAGACACACTTCTGTCATTTGGAGATTTACCTGGTGTCTTGGCAGAAGCTGAAATGACAATAAATATTGCTTCTTCCAAGAATTCCTTCTGCCTTCATGCCATTACCAGGACATATTGGAGGCTGGTAAACTTAAGTTTTTCCCTGTTCAATCAAGATCCTCAAGTGTCTTCAGCCTAGATCCTTCTGGGCTTTTTGTTTTTGGTCCCCAACTGGAGAACAGTAGGAAGAAGGGATGGGAAAGAGACCAGAGCTCAGGTGGTGGGAGGCTGCTGCTTTCCACATGCTCCTATGGTTTCTGTCTATGGAGTTTCTGTGTAAGTGGACCTACAACCATCCACCTGTCTGTTCATCTATCTCTGTCCATCCCCTCATTTTTCATTGGTCCATATTCCCCTCTTTTCATTTTACAAGTACTGAGCATGTGCCATGTGCTAGGTCTTAGGATTGGGACTGCAGGGAGCTAAACAGATGTGCCTGTATGTGGAGGGTCTAACCCATGATGCAGCATGTAGTAGTTACACTATATCAAAGTTGAATATAGTTCTACAAACCTCAAGGGTTAGAGAATTTTATACTTGTGTTTCTTTCAAATGTTAACAAAAGTTCAACTTTGGTGAGAACTTGAGTAAAGATAATGAAAGATGAAGTTAAAAGTCAAACATGTTTATTTCTTAAGTGTCATTAGAAAAGGACTGGGAATTAATGTACTGGTTCTCAGTTAGAATGGCAGCCATCAAGGATACAAATCATAATAATACTGGCAAAGATGTAGAGGAAAAGGTGCACTGAAACATTGTTGGTGGAGCTGCAGATTAGTTCAACCATTCGGGAAAGCAGTATGGAGATTAGGACTAGGACTAGAACAGCCATATGACCCAGCTATCTCACTCCTTGGAATTCATTCAGAAGAACTAAAATCAGCAAACTCTAGTGATCCAGGCACATCAGTGTTTATAGCAGCCTAATTAACAATTAGCAAGTTATGAAACCAGCTAAGGTACTTGTCAACAGATGAATGAATTGAGAAAATGTGATACACACACACACACACAGACACACACACACAAAATGAAGTTTCACTCAGCCACAAAGAATGAAATTATGGCATTTGCCGGTAAATGGATGGAACTGAAGAACATCTTGCTAAGTGAAATAAGCCAGATTCAGAAGGTCAGATGTCAAATGTTTTTTTCTCATATACAGAGGCTAGAGCAAAGTAACAAAAAAATAAAGTGCATGTGGATGGGCTCTGATGCCATGAAAATAAAAGGGAGATCATTGGAATAGAGGAAGGGGATTGAGAGGAAGGGAGCGGGGGAGGGAGGAGGAGGAGGAGGAGAGAGGAAGCCCTTCAGACTGAAGTTGAGCTAAGTATAGTCCATGCTGTATGATTAGGTCATCATAAACCCCACTTTTATCATCTCCAGCAGGGTCAGGAGCTCATGGCACACAGATAAAGAGGTGCTTGCTTTCCATGTGGTACTAGACATTCAGTCATCATTAACAAAGTTCCTTATCATGAAATTTAAAGTATGTGTGGGTATCCTCAGCATCTCTCACATTGCACACTAGGCATTCACCTAATCGTCCTGCACTTAACACCTACCCTCAGTAGCAGTGTGCTGAGAGCCACAATGATCTTGATCTCCTGCACTCAAGCAAACACGGTTTCTATGAGTTCTGGCAGGTCATGGGGTTCATCCAGGTGAGATCAATACTGTGCATTGAGATTATGCTTTTCTTCTGACACTACAGGGTGGTGGTTATGAGTACAGGCTCAGGATCAGACTGCAAAATTCATATCCCAGCTCTGATCCATACTAGGTCACCCTTGGCTCCTCTGTGAAAAAACGGCCTCACTAGTAGCTACCTCATAGCGGAGTTATGAAGATGAGATGAGCTCACACTCATGAACTTACCAGATCAAAATTTGTATCACTTGCCTAGAGCTGCCCCAACATGTACCACAAACTGGGTGTTTGAAGCAACAGAAATCTGTTCTCTCACAGTTTGGGGGGCTACAAGTCCAAGATCAAGGTCTTGCTCTAAAATCCTAAGGGCCTGCACTGAGGTTCACCAACACAGGCCTGCCAAAGGCTACAAACAGCATCCCTGTGTCTGCCACTGACATCTCAAGCACCACTGGGTCTGCTGGATCATGTGACCCAAGTGTCGAAACAGCTTGAACTGCAGCCTGGGCCTGCAGCAGAGCCTTCTGTTGTTCTGGGCCTCACTCAGAACTGGCAGCTTTTTGGGTCACACAATGAATGGGCTGGAATAGCACTCTTAAATGAAGATGCGGCCTCCAAAAAGAGGCACATTAGACATTATACTTCCTTCTTGGTTGTGGTAGGAGGCCAGATACAACAACTTTATTTTCTATATTAGAAGGGATCTCTTTTCATGCTCCCCACCACTGGATCCATGAAAATTCACTGAGGTAGAAGACCCTGAGTCTGTCAGATTTATTTACCACTTTCTGATATGCAAAATGTCTTACTAACAGGTCAGGGGTAGTCACTTCATCTTGCTTACTAGGTCCAAGCAGCCTGATGTCATCAGTGTGAGATCCTATGGAAGGGAAAGGTGACCAAGATCTCTGGGGACTAAACTGTGAGGTAATTCTGGAGAGTGGATATAATCCTGGGGTCAGATAGTGAAAGCATATTACTATCCTTGCCAGCTGCAAGCAAACTGCTTCTGGTTTGGTTAACTAACAGGGCTTAACTAACAGCGTTAAGAAAAGAGCATTTGCCAGGTGAATAGCCTGGCTCATGGTAAGTGCTCATCTGTGTTAGCTCCTGCTAGTTCTGTTCTGGGGTTTACCTGCACACCAGAGCCCCTATCTGGCACGTAATCTATGTCTATTATATGCAGCGTATAAAGAGGAGCCCACTGATCTAAATCTCATTCCTAATGATATGGGTATTTGGTACTAAATCTATAGTAGATTTTTAGTATAAGTTATACCTTGTCATTTCTATGTGCCTGAGAATACAATAATGAAAGTTATTTTTTAAAATAAAAACATTCCAAATATTACAGCATTTGCCAGTAAATGGATGGAGCTGGAGAATATCATGCTAAGTGAAATAAACCAATCCCAAAAAAACAAAGGCTGAATGTTTTCTCTGATAGGCAGATGCTAATTCACAATAAGGGGGGTGGCTAGGGAAGAATAGAGGTACTTTGGATTAGACAGAGGGGAGTGAAGGGAGGGGGAGTGGGTAGGAAAGATAGTAGAATGAATTGGACATTATTATCCTATGTGCATATATGATTACATGACCAGTATATTTCTATATCATGTACAACCTGAAGAATGAGAAGTCATACTCCATTTATGTATGATGTGTCAAAATGCATTCTACTTTATGTATAACTAATTAGAACAAATAAAGTCAGTAAAAAAAATCCCAACATTTAAATATTCAAAATTACATTGAGATTTTTTAAAAACAATCACCTGGAAGATAACAGTGTTATCTGCCATTACTCAGAGCATTTCTAGAACTCCATGCCTGCAAACATCTTCCGTGATGGCAGGCCCTTGTCCTCAGGTTGATCTGGTTTGGGGTAAACACCTAAAGTAACTTGGAATAAAGTCAGTCAATTGAGAGGAATGACATTAAGTAAAATGTGAAATAGAGAATGGAATCTTACTAAATAATGTCGTTATTACTTTTGGTAGGACTTGCAAACTGGTTTTTGAATTTTATGATATATCATCCTTTTCCTACTTTTAAAATCTTAAGAAATATGCTCTTAGTGTGCATCCATGTTTGCAAATATGGAAACTCCCCCAAAGGCTCTTCAGAATATAGAAGTCAGTTCCCTAGCATTTGTGAAGAACAAGACACAGCAGTGATCTTTCCCAGTAGGAAATGGCTGCAAAATGCCTGTGGTGCTGCTGGGGAGGAATCAGGTAAACTGCAGACAGGAAAAAAAACGTGATGCCCATGGATCACTCAGAATCTGGAAAGTCCAAGAGGGTTCATAGACATTTGAGGGTTCAAGTACATTTGCTTGTCCTGCTGTTCCTAGAAAGCTGTCTTTCCTACACTGTCATGTCAGGTCTTCAAGGAGTCATAGTTGAACTCAATTCTTCTCCCTGTCTCTTGATTTAAAAATAGACGCTAAAGTCAGGGGTACAGAATTAAGGCTTCCCTCTTCTAGGAGTAGGGTACCCTCTTAAGTAGTAAGGCATGTGTTTTTGTCAGCTTTTTTTGCTTCTGTGACAAAAACACCTGACAAAAACAATTTTAGAGAAGGAAAAGTTTATTTTGGAGCTCACAGTTTCAGAAGTCTCAGTCCATAGATGGCTGGCTCCATTGCTCTGGGCCCAAGGTATGGCAGAACATCATGGTGGAAGAGTATAGTGGAGGAAAGTGGCTCAGGACATGGCCACCAGAAAACAGAAAAATCCTCTCACAAAATATATACCCAGGGGCTGGGGTTGTGGCTCAGTGATAGAGCACGTGTGAGGCACTGGGTATGATCCTTGGCAACACATATAAATGAATAAAATAGATGTATTGTGTCCATCTACAACTAAAAATAAAAAAATAAATAAATCCAACAGGCAAGCCCTAATGACCTACACATGAACTTTCGGGGGATACCATATATCTAAACCATAACAGTCAGGAACCATGATCGGTCATAGCTTCTAAAGGTCACAGCCTATGTAGGGTTAGAGCCAACAGTGAGTCCTTGGCTATAGCAAGACTTGTTATTACTACTAGCAGTATTATCGGTTCTAAGTTTAGTGAAATAATGATGCTTCAGATCAACTAACTGATTTGGACTTGGGGAGAACCAAGAGGAGAAGGAGGGGAATCTTTTTCTAGTCAATATAAGAAATATTCAGGGACAGGCATGGTGGCACATGCCTGTAATCTCAGCTACTGAGGAGGCTGAGGCAGGAGGATCTCAAGGTCAGAGCCAGGCTGGGCAATTCAGAGAGACTCTGTCTCAAAGTAAAGAAGGGAACTGGGCGGGGGGGCAGAAAGTACTTGCCTGTAGTACTGGGAATTAAACCCAGTACTATAGAAATAAACAATTAAGAGTCATAACTGGGGATCATGCCAAAAGGTATTAAGCATACGATCTGTCTTATATAAAGACTAAGTGACATTCTAATAGGTTAAAGATTTCACTACTGCTTCTAATTGACATAATGGTCGGCAGCTCTCTAAAATCTTACTGTTACATTTCCATAAAGTTATAAATACAAACAAAATAAGACCTACTTCATTTGGAGCATGTCAGAAAGGTAAGAAAAACAATTGATATGTATTTTTTACTTAACCAAAATCACAACAAGCACATTTGACAACTTTTAACATTTTTTTCATCTAAGAATGTAATAATAGAGGCATACCTATTTCACACCCAGAGTATGCCATTGTTTAATACTTATCTCTGACAAAATTATTTTTAGTCGTGTAATATACAGTAATTATTATTTCCTTGATTCCTTCTTTTGTTTTAAAGCAATAAACAATAGAAAGAAAAAATACACTTAAAGTATTCCAATTTAGTAAAAATTATTTCATCTATTGAATGGAATTTGCACTGAAATTGTTGCGCTTTGCTCTTTGTATTCTCTTACTATATTAAGTTTTCAACACAAGTAGAACTCTAACGTAAGAAGGAAGTGAAGTTAACCAAGTATTGTTTTACATTTTTACAGATCATGGTGCTATCTTTATTTTAAGGTCACTGCTTAACTCAGGAGTGTGCAGTCCACGAGGGAGGCACAATAGTTTTACAGACTTACTCTCCAAAAGGACTCTGGTCACCAAGTGTGTGGGCTTGGGGTCAACTATATAACTGGGGTCTCTGAATTCACTTCCAAGCATGTGTATTAAGGAATAGGTAATGAGAGATACCAATTCAAAGCTTAGCGCAGATCATCAAAACCCAACAGACACTAAGAGCCGCAGTTATTTAGGCCAGCAAAAGATTTTTTTTTTCCCCCATGAGAAGTGTCTTGTCAGCGGCATTGTTTAGAATTGTTAGTACAGCATGTTCCTAATGAAAGGTTTTACTCTGTTTTCAAGAACTCTTTCCTGCCTACAACTGGGGTGAGCCCTTCCCTATGCTTTGGTACAAGATATGAAGAAAAGTTTTCTCTTCTATAGAGCACACATCTCTCTCACAGCCTAGTAGTAGGAATTTAATGGCATAATACATATGAAATTGCTTTGTAAACTCTAAAAGAACTTTCCAGATTTAAGGTATTCTCTCTAGTAGTGAATAGATGTTTATAACAAAATTTTAAAAATATTTCTGTTGGATGGCAGCAAACACAATTGAGAAAATTGGGAGAAGAGTGAACTGGACCAAGAGAAATTTTAAATGGCCTATATTAAAGCATCTAATGTCATACTCTGTTCCTTTAAAAATCATTTTTGTGTTAGAATATTTTTTTACCCATGCACTAAACTTGTATCACCTTGTATGTGAATAAGGGTCAGGTTATTTCTTTGTCAGCAGGTATTATTTGAAAAATGATTTTCCCCCAGCTTTATTAAGATACCATTAACAAATAAAAATTATATGTATTTTGTATAGTGTACAATGTGATATTTTGACATATGTATTTATCGTGAAATGATTAAATCAAGCTAATTATCACTTCACATATTTATCATGTTTTTATGGTGAAAAGATTTACTTAAGCTCTAATCTCTTAGCAGTTTTCAAGTATACAATACATTTTATTATCTGTAATCACAGTTCTGTGTGAGGGATCTCCAAAATTTATTTATCCTTTCTAATTGAAACTTAGACTATTTAACCAACATTTCCTCATTGTGGTCCCACTTGGAAAAAACAATTTTAATCTAAGACATGTTCTATCTCAGGTCAGTCATAATTAATTTTGACATTCCCTTATTGGGTTGGAAACAATTTATATTAATTATTTTCACATTATTACCTATATTATTGATTATTATGATTTTCATTATTTGAGCATGTCATGTTTGAAAAATGAAATTTCAGCATTCTTTAAATTGTATTAGACCACCAGTTGATATAATTTGGTGTTGGTCGTTTTTTTAATATTATGATTATGTATTGCCTATTCATAGTACTTACTTATTTTTTCTACTGGTCTTAGACTACTTCTACTTGCTTTGCAAGAGATATTCATGTATTAAGGACAATAATCATCACTTCATAGAAGTTGCAAAGATTTGTTTCCCAAACAAGAATGTGTTTAGTTTAGAATTTTATAGTTTTTTTGATATCCATAAATTTAAAATTCTTATATATTATACCTTATCAGGAATTTTTAAGCTGTTTCTTCAAAGCTAGAGAAATATAGATGGTACAGACTCAGAATTGAGTTAGAATTTTCTTTAACCTTAATTTGAACAAGTTACTTAATCTCTCTGTACCTGAATTGCCTCATTTATAAAACGCATATACTATCATCTGCTTCTTAAGGCTTTTGTGATGAATCAAGGAGGCATTCATAAGAAGGGTCTCATGCAATACCTGACACATAGTAGTCACACAGAACATCTGGCTGATATTTATGCATTATACATAACTTAATAAAGTTTTTCTATATATGAAGACCATATCTTAAATTGTTTGCTCATCTCCTTGCCATTCAGTTGAGATGCTTTCTTTTCACAATTAAAAAAGCTCTTTAACAAGAATAACTTTTTTCCTGTTTTACCATTGCAAATATTTTTCTATGTCATTTGCCTTTTCGATTTTCCTTTACAAATTAAACATAATCAATCCTATTTTTGCAATTGCAGTTATCCTTATAAATCCTTTCACTAGTCCACAGCTAGTGTGTTTATGTGTACATGTATACACATATATACATATTTTATTTTTATTGTTTCATTTTTTAACCTTTAGCTCTGTAATTGGTCTGAAATTTATTATAGTATATAATAAAATGTAAAGCTCTAATGTTATACATAATTATATACACAATGAATTTATCCCGTTTTAGAGAAATTATAGTTCTCATATCTTTGTTCTGGTGTTATTGTGTTGGCTAGAATTTATAAAGCAGTGTTAAATAATAAATACAATTAGGCCTCCTCATCTTATTGCAAATTCTAATAGAAATGCCAATATTTTGCTGTTATTTTGTTATTGGCTCTCAGTTTAGGGCAGTGTTCACAAAGCAAACATCCTTCTTTTCTTAATGTTATACGAATTTTTACTGGGAGTAGATATTTAATTATACAAAATGTCTTTTTAGCAACTTGAAAATAAGGGTTTTTTTGTTACTATATCTCCTGTTGGGATGGACATTAATTGATTTCCTAGAATTAAACTATTCTTACATAGCTCTGGTGAAGTAAAACATGAAATGTCTCTTGAATAAACCTGTGAGCTCAGGAATTTGTATTAATCTTTCTCCCAGGACATGATTGCACTCTCCTACATTATATCTTTTCTGTCATGAATAATGTTTGACACTTACCTTTAGTTGTGTAACCACTTCATCAATTATTGTCACGATGTCGTTACATTTGACTTCCTGCCAATAATTTTTTGGAAGTGATGGTGTCTGTCCAGACAGATATAGAGACTAGCAGCTTCCATACCCAAAAGGCAACAGCCACGTAATTGCAGGTAATAATTTAGTATTCTTGTCTTGTATAGACATTTTGTTTTTGAACAAGGGGCCAGAGACTCTGAAGAGGGTGAGGGGTTGGCCTGTATCCCTATTGATTTTGCTGTTTTTGCAGCAAAAAGATGCTCCCCCCGCCAAGCATAGTTCAGGAAACCCTCCTGGGTTCTGAAAATATATTCTCTTTTATTCTCCCATGTTTTCAATACCCCTTTCTCCCCAGTAGTCTGCTCCCTTTCTTCCCTTCACCCACTCTTGGAGCTTTAGTGGAAGATACAGACAGGGATTCCTTGCCAGATGCTGTATCAAATTGAAAACCCTTATAAAAGAAATCAAACTGGCATTCATTTTAATTTGAATATTTACCTTTGCATAGCAAGAATAGGCCAATGTATAACAAAGATGAAATTGGAAAACTCTGTAAGAAGTATTAATTTAACAAACCTTGATTTATATTTAAACATACAATGAAAGGTCAAATAGATGGATTTTTTTTTTTTCCGAATAAAGTCATTGAAGCAAGGATTAAAAATGGGGTATAGGAATAGAATGTTTCTGGAGAAGATAATAAATCAGGTGCCAAACCCAGCTGAGTTTGCAGAAATGGATACACCCTACCCTTCCCAAGCTGGCCATCAATCATGCAATAAAGATACAGCCACTTTAAAGTAACCATGTATCAACACAGAAGTCAACACTGCTGTATTATGAAGGCTCCTCTGGGAAGCTCTTGATTGACAAAAATAGTACTGCTTTAAGTAGTAGCAATATTTTCATGGCCAGAAAGTAATAAAACTATAGATGAGCTTTATGAAGGGAAAATATTTTACATAAAAAAAAAAAATTCCCCAAAGAGCAGTAGATGGGATTTGCTTCCTGCAAGATCAGGTTAAGGTGCAAAGTATCTCCACCTCATATGGAAGAAGAAATGGATAATTTGATGTTATTTACATCCAAGTCACTGTCATTTATAGGCATCTAATGAAAGCATGGGATTATTTTCCATTTGGATCACATAAACTGTAGCTCTAGCTTGCTTAGGCTTGTATAGTAGGGGGGAAGAATGCAGGAGAGCAGAATATGGCTATTGTCTCCAGGGCTGATCCAGAGGGTTTGCAAATTCATTTACTCTTTTGAGATCCACTTTGTTGCAGAGGGGTGATAGAGAGTTGGAGTCAAATTGGAGATATTAACACTGAGTTTTATTGTTATGTTATTTTAAATCAGTTATTACTGCCATATTTTTGGCATAGGAATTTGGGTCAGTGTGTTTGTATCTCTGTTAATCTGATCCTCATATGGATGGATATACTCACCTTGAAAATGGTAGCTAATTGAATCTTCTGATCATTTATTAAAACATTATGTCAATGACACAGTTGACCTGCTGGGGCCACTTTAGATGGATTTGTTGACAGGAAGCACAGTATTGTCCATCATCACCAACATGGCTGTGCTGGGATGCACATACTAAATTATATTAAAAGTGCATTGTGGGGGCTGGGGTTGTGGCTCAGTGGTAGAGCGTTTGCCTAGCATGCGTGTGGCACTGGGTTCGATCCTCAGCACCACATATAAATAATAAAAGAATAAAATAAAGATCCACCAGCAACTAAAAAAAAATTTAAAAAAAAAAAGTGCATTGTGGAGAAAGAGGGGAATGATGGATTTTTTAAAATGAAAGCTGGCAAATTGAAAAAGCAAGAGCTGAACAATGAACTGAAGCTGTATTTTGAATTTTTTTCATCATGCTTTGATTTCATTAATTGTGATAATTAGAATTATTCTTCACTTGACCATATGTTAATTAGTTGTTGGCTTTCCTCTTCACATCTGGAGGGGCCTTCTCGGCTTGAATCACCTCCTTCACTCTCCTCGTAGAGTATAGAAAGATTACTATTTTTCATTCCCACCTAGATTCACTTTTTAAGTCAGAGTTGTACAAGTTAGACAACAACCTTAAATTTGATAAATCATAACAGTGCTGTTTATTTTATTTGGAAAGAGTGCTTTATACATTATTTTGTTCATGTCTTGTGACAGTCCTCTAAGGTAGAAGTTATATTTTTTGTCATCCCTATTTTATAGATGAGGAAAATGAAACTGAAAGAACTTAGGCAACTAATGCAAAGTCACTCAATTAGCAAGTTTCATTTGGAAACCATTTATACAGACCCCAGAGCCAAGGGCCTCATCACTGTGCATTATGGGATTTGACAATTATCTGTTGGTGAAAATAGGTGTGAGATAGGGAGTGGATATGTCTTAGAGATTTTCATTGCTTTTTAAAAAATTTTGATGGCATACTAATTAGCTTCAAAGATGTCGTGGTACAATGATTCCGTATTTTATATTTGATTTAAGATAAAGAGAATTCCTTCATTCTTTCAATATGTATTATAAGTACTGACAGACAACAGAAGATATGAAGAAAAAGTCATATATAAATTAAATCAGACTGATTTGGTAACGGAAGTTCATGTTGTTAAGCTTGAGCATCCAGCCTTATACCATGTTCTCTGTAGGATGGGAGGGTTATCGGTCTTTATTGATCATGTATGATTGCTACTGTGTTACAGACTATGTAAAACAATATTGGTTTTCTTTGGCTCATGTCATCAGGAATTTTTACAATGTTTAAGTCTTCCCTAATTCCACACTTTACTAGTTTAATTTGATATATTCTTAAGATCCAAGGCTTTTCTTTCTTAGGTTTAGAAGTGGAGAATAACTTGGAGCCAGCAGCTGCTTAATCAAATGATTCTTTTCTTACTTAGGCTAAGTCTAAAAGTTAATTTGGATTGTTTTTTGACCTCCAGCAGTTTTTGAATAGCCTGAAAAGCATATTTGTCATGTGGGGTTGGTTTTGGAAACAGTTGTAAGTCATTTTGGTAGACAAATTTAGCTAGTGGCTAGTCCTATTTTAAGTTCCAAATCCCCAAATTAAATTAAAATATAAACAAAAATGGGGGCTATCAAGCGTCCAGGCTGGTTTTGTTAGATGTGGGCATTTGTAAGGGAATTGGTATCTTAATACCTTGATCATGTGTGTGACTCCACTGTGTCATAAGCAAAGTCTCCCAGGAAAAAATCGCTTTTAAAAATGCTTTTTTGGGGGGGGCGGAGAGGGCATATATAAAGCTTGATTTTTTTTTTTAAATGTACTTAATCATTTCTAATAAATATCCCCTCTGCTTAGATCATGCATTTGAATGGTCTTATTTTGCTATTGAAATTGAGAACAAATATTTAAAATTCAGTTAGTAGAAATTATGAACGTGTGGAAACAGACTGCTTGTTCTCATACCTTAATTGTGAAAGGAGAAATTAACCTGTGCTGAGGAATTAGTGTATTAGACAGCTCCAGTAAGACTGGACTGTGTTCCATCTGTGAAATCATGTGTGTTTTAGTGGGAATAGGCCTGGGATACCTTGAAAACATCAGAGTGTGAATGAAAGATGCACTTACTGAACAGTGGTTTTATTGTGTTGGAAAGAAGGAAAGGGGAGTTTGGAAATAATGAGAAAGTATTGGTTATACTGTAATGTCCTATAGGATTAGTAGCTTGTTTTATAGGATATTCAACTCTAGAGTTTGCTTTTCACATAGGTCATACACAGTCCCAAGAAGACATCTCCCATGTTAGCAATGAGAAAAAGATGAATAATCTACAATGCCACTTGTTCCATCCCACCAGAGACCTGAGGTACAAAGGCAGCCAGGTGATCTAAATTCAGAGAAGGGGGACATCTTTGTTGTGTCTTTGGCAGAGCCCAAGGGGGAGGGTTAACAACCATCAAAGTAGATTTGAGAAAAACAACTAATTTTTTTTGTGAATTTTTAAACACTGCTATGGGTTAGCATGACAATTTGAATTCCCAGGAACCACAGAAAGATTTGTATCGACGTGCCAGCTCTTTGTAACAGGCCTCCGCTAGGTATGAGAAAAATTAGGGCCAGCCAGACTCTAAGTTGGGCAAGTACACAGGCGGTGATCAGTTACCCCTGGAGAATATGCACAAAATCCACCAGAGTTTGGGACTTTCTGTCACAACACACAAAAACTTAGAGGCGGGGCCTCAGTAAGCAAGAATCCTGCCTCAACACCTCAACACCTAAAAATTGGCAGCTATTTGGATAGAGATTTTTTTTTAAATGATGCTTTCCTGGTCCTGTGCTGACACTCGATAAATCCTGTCTGTACTAGAGGAGAGTTGGAAAATCCACTTATACCCAGGATCTGAACTGATAGAATGTGGTAGTGTGCCATGCCTAAAAGGATCATTCTGAATCCAAGACCCACACCAGTTTAGGGTAGAGAAGGGCAGTCAGTCATGATGGAAACAGGTAGGAATACTAAGAAAGTCTTATCCCTGAAGCTTCAGTGCAGAGTCCATCAAAGATAGAAGCTGTAGCAGGAGAATAAAAGAACCTTTTTGACTACCCCATGAGATTCCGGTGGAGTAACAAGTCCCAATCCAGCGGAACAATTTGAGCACACAAAACAGCACCTGCAGTTGCACAGGTGTGCAGGGCCTGCTGAGAGAAGGTGGAGCAGGAGCACTCAGTCATCCCAGGCCTCTTGGAACAAGTTGGCTGGAATCCACTTCGAGAGGAAGGACTTGGAAGTCCTTGCTGCACTGAAGGTTACTATAGTAACAACAAAATCCAAATCCAGCTCAACCACTATTACTTAGATTGGTTGAACCACCCATGATAAGAAGACATGTGCCCATTTCAGAAGTATATCAGTTTATCTCAGGCTCAGCTGTTCCTTTACCTACATTAAGTTTTACATTTTAAGCAAGACTTACACATAGAAAAAAAACTGGCTTACCAAGAAAAAAGCAGTCAGAAATGGCCAGGATGTTGGAACTGTCACATACAGACTTTAAAATGTTAATTATATCAAATGTATAATACTAGTATAAAATGGCAACAGGGTATAGGGATAGATGGGATCTCTCTATGTTATCTTTGTAATTGTTCTATAAATCCAAAAATAAAGTTTAATAAAAATTTATATTGTTAAGGAGTACATTTAGATGTCAAGCCAGAAACCAAGAAAATGTATTTCCAAAGTATACCATTAATAAATGGTAACTAGAATAATAACTATTATAACTCACTAATTAGAACACAGTAGACTCATCTGAAAAAAATGCAGAAATATTTGGACCTTCATCAAAGAGATATGCAGATAACGGTTATGCATGTGACAAGATGGCCTGCATTATTAGTCATCAGAGAAATGCAATTAATGCCACAGTTTCAATGGCCTGTCAGGACCAAGTACGATTGAGAATGGAGAGCAAGTAGAATTCTCAAACAGTTCTGGTGGAGTTAACCACTTGGGAAGATGGTTTGATAATTTCTTGTACAGATGAAGATACACTTCCCATACAACCAGGCAACCCCACTCTTAGATATGGACACAAGAGACATCCAAACAAACATCTCTTCAAAGATCTGTATATAAATACACATAGCAGCATCAATTAAAATTACCCCAAACTTGAAACAACCCTAAGGATCATCTACTTGCATAAACAAATTTTCATACATTTGTGACTATAGAATAAACTGGGCAATAAAAAGGAACACATTACTATACTTTCAACAATATGGAAAAACCTCAGAAACATCAGGTTGATGGAAAGAAGCCACACACAAAAGATTACATAGTGTGTAATTCCATTACATGACATTCTATAAAAGGCAAAACTGTAGTGACAGAGGATCTGTGTTTGCCACAGGCTAGGGTGGAGGGATGGGATTGACTATAAAAGGGCACATGGAAGATTGAGATGATGGTAATATTATGAATCTTGATTTTAGTTGTGGTTACATGACTCTATGCAATTCTCAAAACTTACTGAGATGTAGAATTTAAAAGGGGTAAGTAATTTACATTGTACCTCAACAAACTTGTTCAAAAATGCTGTTAAACTCTGGAAGAACATATAGTGGGTTCTCATAAAATGCATGTTTGAAATGAAATTTAAGAAACTTTTGGCAATTTCTGTTCATACCAGAATGTGCTGTCTGGTGGTTAGTATGGTTAGTATGGTGGCATTGACCATACTAACCTCTTAGGGCCTTGTTTCCTTATATGTAAAATGATTTATATGTAAAAGTCATCTATGACTTTTCTCTTTTTGTGAGCATTTAATTCATTAGTACACATAAACTACCTAGAAAAATCCCAGACTATAGCAAGTACTCAAATTACATATCTGTGATGATGCTGATGGGGCTTTGATTTTTATATTACAGCAGGAGCTGAGGCATTAGATCTCCATGTACTGAGGAAAGAACTTAAATTTTATGAGTTTACTTCAAAATTGATGTTTGTGCTATTGAGTAGTCTCATTTCTACATTAAGTCAAGAAATCTGTTATTGAGCACTCTCTCTATTCCAGGCATTATTAGGTGGTAGAATTACCTTGAAGAACAAGACTCGGTATGTGCGCTCAAACACTTACTGTGAAACAGATCAATTTGTAGGGTCTTCATTCACTGTGATATGTAGTACTACGCGTAGGCAAGGGGACCTGTTAGGGTGGTCTGTGAAACAGGCATATCCTATGGCAGAGAGGAAGATTTTTCACGGAGGAGGTGGTAGTGTGGAGGTTCCTGAAGATGCAAGCATGTCATCACTTTGGACTGTTAGGAATAGGGATACATTTTAAAAGTCTATGGAATACTAACAGGAAGGCAAAAAAAAAAAAAAAAAAAAATTAAAAGTGGAATCCGTGTAAGGAGTGTTTGATTTTTTTAGTAAAGTCTATTCATTGATACCGTAAGTATTGGTAGCTAGACTTTACGAAGCATATAGTTTTAACTTTTTCCCATTTGTGGCTTGGCATTGTTTTCCACCACAATGGGAAGATCAAGTTTAAAATAAACTAGAGCCGTCAAGCTTCTGAAGACAGGAGTGCAGATTTTAATTAAGGTGTGAATGAACCAGGGTGGTTGGTCACTACATGAGCAAAATCAACAGATGGCCATGTCATGTAGTCTGATAAAGAGAGACCTTTGCCAGCCTGTATTAGGGAAGCACTGGTTGCTGCCAGTGTTCTAAATGTGTTTGACAGATCTTGCTTCTTGGGTAGGCCTAGTCTGTTGATCACCTACAGGTAGACAAACAGGACTGAGAAATCCAACTGGCCTTCGGGAAGGCTGGGTGGTTTTACAGTGGCCATAAGGCATCCATCTCTAAACCAATTTTAAGTTCCCGCATGCAGGGACGGGTTCAGATTATCAGAGGCTGTATCACAGCGACCACACCTGGCTGCCTGTTGACACGTCATCAATGTCACCTTCACACCATGCTCTTCAAATGGCCTGCTAGAAATGAATTCTTGGGGTAGAGCTCAGACGTGAAACAGGCTTGTTAGAATTCAGCGAAAAAGCATGAACATGTACAGTGTTTTTCTGGGGAAACACTATAAATCTAGATTTCTTAAAATATTTTTAATTGTAGATGAACACAATACCTTTATTTTATTTATTTTTATGTGGTTCTGAGGATCGAACCCAGTGCCTCACATGTGTCAGGCAAGCACTCTACCACTGAGCCACAACCCCAGCCTCAAAATGTAGATTTTTTAGACTTAGTTTTGGAGAATTTCATATTGTTTAGTACTCTACATTAGCATATTACTTGGTTGTTATTAATTAATATTGTCGATTATGTTCAGCAAGTATTTATGAAACGCCAAGAATGTGCAAAACACTGTTAGGCATTATGTTGGGGAACTAAAAGGTGACTGTAGTATAATTGTGTCCTGAAGGAATTTGTGATCTGGAGAAGGGTACACACAGACACAAACATGCCCATATCCATTCATATGTAAATATGTATGTAAGTACACAGAACATTTTCATTGTGACATGAATGCCAAGATGAAATTTAAGCAGAGTTCTACACAAGTGCCAAAAAGAGCTATTCATTTTGATTGAGGGTTTGGAGGATCTTTGGAGAGGATCTGAAATGTGTACGGACTTGGTAAGCAATAGTGTGGACTGAGCCCTGGAAGCTGAGAGCAGGCCTTTGAATTCCACAAGGATCTTGTTCACTTTATAAGTGTTTGTTTATTTAGCACCTTTATACAAATGATGAATGGATGTGTGTGACACAGCATAAGCAAAATCTGGGTAGAGAATGTGTGAGACTTGGGTTGGTGAGTGGTCCACTTGGGTGGTGGTCGAAGGAGACAGTGGTTATATGTTGCAAGATGGAGCTCAGGATTGGGCTGGGTTAGCTTTCTGTTGCTGTAGCATTGTGTCTCAGCAGCCTGAGCTAAACAACTAAAAGGAGGAAACTTTATTTTGACTCTCAGTTACACTGACTTCAATCCATGGCCTCTTGGTTCTGTTGCTTTGTGCCAGTGGTGAAGCTGAACGTCATGGTGGAGATCATGCTGGTTAAAGCCAAGCTCCTTGGTGGCTGGGAAGTGAAAGAGAGAGAGGTATGGGCCAGGGTCCCAGGACCGCTTTCCAGGGCATTCCCCATCCACCTAACTTGTGGCAACTAGACCTCACCTCCTAAAGTTTCCACCACCACTTCCTTGTGCCGTCAGCTGGGGACCAAGTCTTTAACAAAGGAGACTTTGGGGCAGATGCCAGACTTTAACAAGCTGGATTGCTGAGAGACTTCCCTGTAGTTCTGATGAGTTTGGCAGTTATTCCCCAGACTGGGAACTGTCATATATATTTGACCTGGACATGTACCTATATTTATTTTATGAAGGAAATAAACTATTTCTTTGTGTTGTTAAGATACAGGGCAGTTTGACACCATTATCATTTCATTACAGATAATCTAATAAGCCTCCCAGAAGATGTGTGAAGAAAATGTAGCACTCATAGAGAATGCTGAATAAACTCAGTAGTAATGAGTTTTTGGATCTTTTCTGTCCTCTGTTCACTTCATCTCATCTCAAAGTCATTAGTTTACTGTTAATGCTTTTCAAAGTATTTATTTTGCTAGCACTATATTCATTTTAGACTATTTAAAAATATGTAATATAAATGAGTTGGGGGCTGGGGTTATGGCGCTGTGGTAGCATGCTCGCCTAGCACGCGGGAGGCACTGGGTTCGATCTTCAGCACCACATAAAAATAAAATAAAGCTATTGTGTCCACCTACAACTAAAAAAAATAAATATTAAATGAGTTGGGCACTTGTAAATATTTTGCAGTCTAAGGCTTTTAAAAATGTTATCATTAAAATAATTATTTCATTGGGGAATGAAATGGACAAAATAATGTTCTGTGCATGTATATGTCACATATACATGTCACAATGGATCCTACCACTATGTATAATTATTATGTACCAGTTAAAAGTTAGAAGAAAAAATAATTATTTCAGAGTTTGCACAGTTTAAACGTGTATATGGTCACTGAAATATTAATGATTTATAGTGTGTGTTTCAAAGAATAAAGTTAGTTGAAAAATATTTTCTAGTTTCAGAAATGGTTTGAGAGGACATTTAAAAACATACAGTTGGGATTCTTCAGCCCTTTTCCTCTGGTGCTCTGTTTTCTTTCGAGTAGATTAGTCTTTACCATATATGGGGAAGTTATTTTTCTGATATTTCGTTTCTGCTTAACAAAACTACCAACAGAACTATCAAACTAACTAGTAAGAGGTTTTGCCACAGAAAGGGAAATATTTGTTGTTTGCATTTGAGATTTCTGTTCCTTGATAGTTAACCTTGAATTTTTAACTATTAAGTACAGGTGACATGGACAGGAATCGTATTCATACCAGAGGAGGAATGATTTTTAGTAATACAGTAACTTACCACCAGGCTGTGTGTGCACAGGTTGGACACAGACACATCTGTGTGTCTATGCACATTTTACTTGTTGGGATATACCTTGGAGGAGCAAGGTGTTTGAGCAGGAGGCAGGTGCAGAGGGTTTTTCTCAATGATAGGGCATGTCAGTTCTCATTTCCTCTCTGCTGAGGGGTATGAAGTGAAGCAGTCGTGGAACCTTGTGGGGCCAGCCCGCTCCTTCCCTCCCGTGGCATCTTGGAGAAGTGCCATCCAATCTCAGCTCCTGCCTTCTCAGCCACAATTGACTGTGGTTTTGCTTTTTGTCTTGTGGTCCCATTGAGGGTTCTGTAATTTAATTTAAGAAACAGAACAACCAGTGAGAGGCAAATCTTTCAGACTGGAGGAGTTACTGTAAATGCTAAAAATCTCCAACTGAAAAGAAAGGAATCTGGTGGTGGAATTGAGGAATTAGTGAGATGCTGGCCAGGCCAGTGGTTCTCAAAGACAGAAAGAAGAATCTGGTTCTGGGTTCTGAGCCTTGGGCATTTGCGTAATCAGCCTTCTATGCAATTTTTACTTGATGTCTTCATCTGTTATTCTGAGAACTATGAAATCATGAAACGCAGATCCAAGTTACTCCAAGTTAACCTCTGAACTTGACCTACTTCATTTGGAATTACCCTCTTAAAAAAATTCTTTTATGATATATAATACCAGGATTCACCTTGACTTAATCACAAAGACGTGGAGCACAACCTGCTCCAATTTAGTCCCCAGCTCTCCCTTCCCTCCTCTCCACCAAAGTCTCTTCAATTCATTTACAGTTTAGTTTTTCACTTTTTTTATTTTTATTTTTATTTAGTGTTCTGAGGATACACTCATTGCTGGGACCCACCATTCCCATCCATGCATGCACATGGAAAGTTCAGTCAGATTCTTTCCACTGTTCTTCCCTTTTCCTATTTTGCCTTCCTCCTCAATCCCCTTAGTCCCCTCTACTGATCTTTCCTGTATTTTGATGAAATTATCTCTCATTTTTTTTCCCTTTCTCTCTTCTGTTTTTTATACTCCTGCCCCCAACTTATTTTGGACTAGCTTCTTCATATCAAAGAAAACATTCCACCTTTGACTTTTTCAGACTGGTTTATTTCACTTAGCTTGATAGTCTTGTTTAAAATTATGAACTACTGTCTTGACTATAGAAAATAAATAGTGTTGTGTTTATTAAACTTATGACCTCCTCTGTCCTTCCACTACGGTAGATCTTTCTCTGCTTAGGAAGTCTGTATAACAAACACAGAATGTGTATTTCATTTATCTCAGACATGTTAAGGATTTAAAAATAATACTTTTTAGTGGTAAAATAACTTCTTTAGGTTTGAAAATGTTCAATGAATTTTTGTTCTAATGTTTCAGAAACATGCTTTAATCCTGTTCATGTGGATAAAGTCCAGTCCACATGTGAAATTATACTAAAGTCAAAATGATCAGTTATGATTATGTAAATTGTAGAACTGAATCTAGCTAAGCATTTAAAATATCCTGCCTGAAATTGCAGTATTTAATTGTAATCTTAGATTATTATCAGGATAATTGCTGTTTTAAGTCTTCTTATTTCCATAAGATGTGAAGGCAGACTCATGTCTTTGTCATCTCATCTGTGGAGCCCCCACACCAGGCCTGGCACTGAATGGAATGGTCACCCAAAAGGATTCTTTCCTCCATTTTCATTTTGTGCATCAATATAGAAAACATAGCCACCAATATTCATCTCAGAACTATATAATCATTGTAGCAATAGGCTGGCTTCTCAGATAAAGACTTCAGCCAGAATCAATGAAAACATTCTGTGAGAATTCATCGGATATGTGGAATTGATGATAAGGGATATTATGAGTTCATTTTTTTTTTGGTAAATTGTGAGCTTCACATACATTTTAAATAAGTTGTGTCCTTTATTTTAGTACAATTTATAATAAATTATGAATATATGTGCATATATTTTTACTCTTTCAGAGCTAGTTTTTAAACCCTTAGCATCATATTACTGGGGAAGCCTTTTTATTTTTGTTACTTCTAGTATTTGGGGTAATAAAGACTAATGTATTTTTGAGCTGAGATTTGAAGGACAGCCATATTTGACTTCCTGTACTCTGTGGTTCTGGTGACTGAACCCAGGGGAGTACTATTTCTTAAAATTTTGAAGATAGCAGTTTGCTAAATTGCTGAGGTTGGCTTTGTATTTGTGATCTTCCTATCTCAGCCTCTGAAGTTTCTGGGATTACAGGAGTGTGCCACCATGCCTAGCTCCTGCTGTATACTCTGTTTGGTGGAATGAAAGTAATGTAGCTATAGCTTTGGAGTCAGGTCAGGCCTTGGGCAGGTGGGGGCTTGGCATTCTCCCACAGGCCAGCACATGCAAAGCTCAACCTCCATGTCAAATCTCAGATTAATCCATTGAACCCAGGGAAGATTCAGGGCTCCTAGAATATGATAGGAAAAATTCAGGGAGCCTCTTTAAGGGAAAATAATAAAAAATTTAGGTAAAAGACCTGCAGAAAACCCAGGCGAGTGGCCCTGATGCTTCAACTTCGTGGTAGACCAGATTTGGATCAAGCAAACTAAACATTTAAGAAACCAACTATTCTTGCAGCTTGAGAATGTGAAGGTAGACATTAAGATCTACGAGAATATCAGTGGTGGCAAAAGACAGCAAATGGAGGGTCACCACTAGTTGAGTAGGATGAGGAGCCCTGTGTTGAAGGAACAGAAACAGGCTGTTTACCTGTCTCTTTCTTCTCTTATTTTAAAGAATTGACTTGGGCATTTGTAGGGGCCTGATGGGTCTTAAATCTGCAGGACAGACCAAGAGCTGCAGATCCAAGGGAGAGTTGATGTTGCAATCTTGAGACTGAAGGTAGTCTGGATGCAGAATTCTTTCCTTCTTGAAAACATCAGTCTTTTCAATTTTGATTGGATGAGGCCGACTCACATTATGCAGGAAAATCTGCTTCACTCAAAATGTACTGCTTTCAATGCTAATCACATCTAAAAAAATATTTCACAGGGACATCAAGATTGGTATTTAACAGAAAAAACTGGTACCACTCCCAAGCCAGGTCGACACACCATAAGATTAACCAGCATGATCTAGACCTTGAGGGCTTGTGAGGGCCGGAGACCCCTGCCATAGCGTGGAGGTAGCCTGAGGCACCGAGAAGGGCAGCAAGTGAAATATGGGGTTCAGCTCTCTGCAGTGCTCTTAGCTGCTTCAGTGGGGCCTCTGGGATGTGAATCCTTTTATCTTTCCATCCTGAGTTAGTTTTCTGCCATGTAAAATAAGGCATTTGTAGAGACATGCCACATCAGAAGTGACAGGACTAGGGTTTGCATTGATTTCTTTCTTTCTTTCTTTTCTTTTTTTTTTTTTTTGCTTTTGGAACCCTTTTGGAACAAAATGTCATTAGGAAATCTGAACCCTGCCCCCCCCACACACACACAGAGTTAACAGTTGCTTATCTAAATGAATGTGAGGCACAGAACAGGAACCATCTCCCTTGAGCAGGCTGCACATCTCTGTGGAACGTGGTGTGAAAACCACTGGTTTCCATTTCACCCCACTCCTCCATTATGTCTTCTTTTCTCTTTTCTTAACTACCGAACCAGTGTCGATCTCATGATCATGGAATAATAGAATCAAGAATTGAAGCCACGTTCCTTCTAAGCTGCAAAATCCTTCTCTGTTGAAATGCCTGGAGTCTCGTCCTTGCTTGCACTGATTTGCTCAAACACTCCCACACACCTTCTTGTATCTGAGAATGTTTTTACAGTTTATAACAACAGCTTCATGATATACAGGACTCCACTGCTAAAGAAAAGTTCTAATGACAGCAAGGTCAGAACCATAGATCTCAGTTGAACTTACATGGAAGTGAGAAAAATTTTAATTTTTAACAAATTTACTATCAGGGTCTTCATATTGGTGTTTGTGTGTTTGAGGTGGTTGGAGCCAAATTGGGTATAATGGACAGAATTTGCAATATGTAGGCATAAATAATTTAAGAACACCTAATTCTGAAATTATGCAAGTGTTGATTATTTAGAATTATGGACATTTTCCTTCAGCACTGAGACAGATCTCTACTGATGAACTTAGGGTTGATAAGACAAATTTATGAAATAATAAATGCACAAGGAAAGGGACCACTTAAGGTAGCCAAGATGAGATTTCAGACTGGTTATTAAAGGGACTGAAAATTGAGAGTAGGGAGAATGAGTTCCTGAGGAAGAGCTGGCCCGGGAATTAGAACATAAAGGATGGACTCCGAGCCAGGTCTGGATCTGAGTAGGAAAGAGGCTGTGGGGGTGAAGGGGGTATTTCAGGAGATGGGAGGGTGTCAGCACACGTGTAGCATGGGAAAGGAATGCTCAAGGGAGCAAGGTCCTCTGTCTCAAAGGCAATTGGAAAGGTATGTTTAAAATGAAGATGTTCAAAGGAGATTAAGGCCCCTTAAGATGCTGGCACATGGTGAGTAGGAAATTACCATGCATGCAATTTTTAAAAGATTCCCTGTGGTGCTATAGCATTATTATAAGAAAACTTGGTTTGTAGGGCTGTCACCTCCATTGTGGGCAATAGCCACATTGATAAGAGTCAATGTATAGAAAATTTGGTTTTTAATAAGATGCTTAGTGTTGCCTGATGCTATAAACAGTATTTTATGTATGTTCATGCCAGTTCAAGTATTTACAGGATGGTTATCTGACTCTAAAAGATGTACAGATTGAACATCTCTAATCCAAAAATTAAAATGCTCCAAAATATGGAACTTTTGAGCATCAATATCAGACTACAAGTAGAAAATTCCATAGCATGAAACTATTTCATGCATAGTTATTTAAAATTGTGTAAAAATACCTTCATGCTATGTGTATAAGGTATATATGAAATATAAATGAATCGTGTTTAGTTTTGACTTGGGTCTTACTCCTAAGATATCTCAGTATGTGCAAATATTCCAGATTCTAAAGAAAATTAGCTGAAATGCTTTTGGGCCAAAGTGTTTTGGGTACTCATGCTAAAATATCAGTTTTTCCTCCATACCCAGCAATTCTGCTCAAGAGTAACATTTTTATAAATTCACATATATAGCCAAACAACTGATCATAGTTATAAAAAGCATTTATCAGAGGCATACTCAAGATTTTTAAGTGGCTATTATTAGATTATTAGCCATTAAACTTAAGAGAGTTATGTCCAGAGTATGGCCATCCATCTGAACAGCGTGGTGGCCCATTTTTTTTTTTTTGGTATTGGGGGTTGAACCCAGGGTGCTTGACCACTGAGTACATCCCCAACACTTTTTACTTTTTATTTTGAGATAGGGTCTTGCTGAATTGCTTAGTGCCTCGCTAAATTTGCTGAGGCTGGCTTTGAACTCACGATCTTCCTGCCACAGCCACCCCACTGCTGGGATTACAGGTATGTTTATTTCTTGTGTGCACAAAAGTAACAGTGTAGCTCTAGTGTCCTTGTTAATTTTGGGGGGGGCAAGTTTAGTGACTGACTTCGTCATTTTTGTTAAGGAGGTTAATGCTGATGTTGCAAAATCTTGTAGTTGCCTTTGATGGGTAAAGGTGGGTTTGGTAGTGAAACTGCCATTGGTTCATGACTTTATATCCTTTTGGAGATAGTAAATTCCATTTGATTTTTCCATTCTATTTTTGTTATTGTTTACTTTATAAATATAAAATCCTGAGTGAATAAGAAAAAATCCACATAATTTTGCTCCAGAATCAACTCTTCAAATTTTACAGTTTAAAATATTCTTACTTATTGCTCTAGACAGAGCAAAAGCTTTCAAAGTTAATTCTGCATAGCTGAAATTCTTTGGCACAAAATAATTCTGAATACTAGTAGAAAATTTATGAATTTCAATTAGAGTTTGTAGTGTATCATAATTCCAGTTTTATATTCCATGCAGTTCAGTGTTTTGGATTTTTAATGGGGCCAGTGCAGTAATAATAAAAGTGATTCAAAATGCACCCAGTAATTACAGAGATTTGCTGTTGCCTTTGCATTAAAAATGATGATGATTTATGCTCAGAGAAATTGCGGTCTGTGGCTCTATTTAGGGTATTCTTGCTATTAAACTGCTTATTAGTTATGGTCAGTGATTTAAAGCTTAAGAGCTACATTAGAGGGCTGTAAAATTATTTATTTCTTAATAGATAATAGTAAATTTGAAACAGACGTTAGGTTAATTATAATCTTGTACATTAAAGAATATGTATTAGCCCTTTGTCTCTTCTTGGGTCTTTCGAAATCCATTTCAAGTAAATGGAAAAATGGGTGATTGGACCAGACATCCTGGTGATTCACTTGTGCCTCCTGGCTTATAAATAGTTAATACCTTTTCCGAGTATTCTCAAAACAGTTTTAACTTCTCATTGTGAGTCCTTCTCCATGCTAAGCACATGCTAGTCTTCACTATAACTTGTCTTTGTTCCAGGTTGACGTTCTGTGAATTAGGCTGAAAAGATCTGAGGATCGGGGCTTTCTCCTGATTTGGGGGCCAGGACGGTGCAGGGATGGGAATGTTAAGGATAAGAATACTTTAATTTGGCATTGCTGGAGGAAGTTTGTCATTATTCCTATCATTAATAATTATGTATAAGTTTACATGTGTATATATACATGTAAACACACTTGTAAAAATTAGGCTTTATATGCTTCTTATTATAACTCTAGAAGAAATCATCCAGTGTAAATATCAAGATGGATCAGAGCAAAAATTTCTTACAATATTTATTCTGGTAATCAAATTCCATATTTAATGTTTAGGTGTTATAGTAAATCAAGTGAAAAAGCATAGAGAAACTGTTCAGGAAGCTGTTAAACGAGAAAATATGTGTGTATCATAAGTTAAGCTCTGCCTTAATAAGGAAGTATCAGCTCCTTTTCCCACACCCAACTCAAAACCTTAGCATACCAAATACTCTTTTGTGGGTGTGTGGAGTCTTTTTTCCCCAAGTGGGACCTTCATCTTGTGGCCTAGCATCTCAACACTGGCCTCTTCAGGGACAGTGGCATAGGATGTTTATAGAGTGTGGCTTAGGAGTGACTTCTGTTGTTTCTGCTTACAACCCATTGATCCAGACTCCGTCAGAGGGCCTCGGCGTATGGTAAGGAAACCTGGGAATGAAAGCTGTCTTTGTTGTGCTGAGCAAAAGGGAAACAAAATAATAGTCCATGAAGACAACACAGTATTTTTTTCTGCTGCAATATGTAAATGCTTCAAAACTCGGCATGTAATATTGTGAATTTGCAGTTAGGAAAAATCATTAATACCTGACATCTTTTAAGTAGTTTCATGATCTTCCTGTTACCTTCTGCCCCATATACTAATAAATGAAAAGAAAATCAGTTGGTTGCATCCAGATTCCTACCTCTTGTGGCTTGGTACATGATCATTTATTACAGTTGGCCTCTATCTTCCTTTAATGCTGCTGGTTGACTTGCCTAAATGCAACCCTGCCCACTGGTAGTTCCCATTAGTCTGTCTCACATTGGGCCAGCCTTTCCATCACTAACCTCCCCTTCCTCTGTCCCCAGGGAATTCCCTTCCTTTCATGAAAATTAATGGTGCGCATTCAGAAGATGGGAAAGAGTCATTATTTAACTGTTTAACAGAACACTGCAGATGATAAATCCAGTTACATGTTGTATTAGTTTTGTATTGCTGCTTAATAAATGACTACAAACTTAGAGGCTAAAAATAATACCCATTTATTATCTCATATTTCTGTAGATCAGAATTCTAAGCAAGTTCCAAGTTTCGTTGGGTTCTCTGCTCAGGGTCTAATAAACCAGTCTGGGCTCCTCTCTGGAGATTTGGAGGGAAAATCTGCTTCCAGGCTCGTTTAGGTTTTGGGGACAGTCTAGTTCCTTGCAGTAGGAGAACGAGGTTCCCGTTTCTTTTGTCGGCTGTTAGTGTAGGCTCTTCTCTGGGTCTAAAGACTTCCTCCTTCCCCTTCACCTGGCTCCTTCATGTTTGATTGGCAGTGGTAGGTTGTAGGGTTGTGTCTTTCTTGAGTTTTACATGTCTTTAACTTCCTGTGTTCCAGCCAGAGAAGCACTGTGCTTGAAAGGGCACATGGTACTAGATTAGCCAACCTGAACTATTTTCCTTTTGTCACATACTGTCACTTTCTCATGGGAGTGACATCTCATGCATTTACAGATTTTATTCACACTCCGAAGGGAGGGCAAGAATCACTGGGCTTTTCTCAAAATTTTGTCTACTATATGTTTCTTGCCCAGGAAAAATGAGGAAGTTTTTGTTTAGGAGAACTGGTATTTTTGCCCAAATACAGATTTTTAAGATAAGAAATTATTTTAAAATGAGAATTAGATGCGAGTGTGGCTAGAATTGGTGGGTAAAGAGAGTGTTCTTTCAAAGCCTTCTTGATACACAGAAAATGTTACAAAAGAAAGTTCACTTAGGTAATGAGCATATAAAATAGTTCACTGGCTTGGTTTTAAAATTAAGAACAATATTTATAAAGTTTAATTTATTGAGTACACTAAAAAAAACAGTAATGGTCAATTAAAGGAGAGGGATTTCATGGGAACTGGGATGCCCTTGGAGATCTTAATAGGGTAACAATAGCCCTTAGTGGATCATCCTGCTAATATTGTTAAAAAAACACTTTATAAACCAGGCAGGGAGGCACGTGCCTGTAGTTCCAGTTACTCAGGAGGATGAGGCAGGAGGATTGCTTGACCCCGGGAGTTTGAGACCAGCCTGGGCAACATAGCAAGATTCTGTCTCAAAAACAACAATAACAACAACAACAAAAAGCATTTGCAATTTTACATAAGTGGCTTAATAATTTTCTTAAGTGTTACTTCTCCAGAGAAATCATCTCTGCCTCTCCCTCCCTTACAGTCTTTACAGGATGTTGCAGGATTTGAAATTATTTGGGGTATTTCCATTAATTGTCTATTCTCTGCAACCCAGCAGAATGACAACTGTAACTTTTTCTATCACTTTGACCCTGGAATGCAAATATAGAAAACTGAGTCCCAGCTCTAGTTGTCATTAACTTGTTTAGACATCACTTCAGTTTTGAGTTCTGAGAACTGATGTCAGCTCAACCTCTGTGAAACAAAGAAATTTACGATATAGGAATGAAATGATTTCTAGTGCTTCCCCCTCAGCCGGCCCTAATGCCTTGTTTTGTTTCTCGTTGGAAAAAGCCTACTGGAAATGATCTCCTTTCTTTGATTGACACTTAATATTCCTAAATATTGGGTGGCCATGTGTACAAAGAAAAGAAGGCACGGTAAAGGAATTTTCACAGGGTTCCCTTGAGCAAGTTGTTCCTCTGATCCTTGGCTTTCTACCCATAGAATTGAGGTACAGTGAGTTATATAGGCTCTCAATTACCCTTCCTGTACTGCTCCTCCCTATAGAAGTATTGTATGTTCAAGTCTTGCACTGTGACATGCCTTGGGAAACAAAACGTGAGCAGAAGTGATGTGGATCTCTTCTAAGCAGCAGCTTTACAAAACTCTGCATGGTTCAAAAATTTTAAATCTTTTCTCTTTGTTATAATGACTGGCAGTGTTCCTAATAGAGATTCTTTTATCAGCTTTGGATCTGGGCTGAAGAAAATGGCACAGAACTGTAGGCAACCCCTAGTGGAATTTGTAGCATGACTGAAAAATAAACCCTTGATGTAAGCCATTACAATTCTGGGTCATTTGTTACAGCAGCATAATTGGCCCATCCTGACTGATATACGTGGTCTGATACTTGTTTGAACCATTCAGATCATCGGCCTCAAGTCTTATTCCAGTCTTTGTTGAGCAAACAATTTAGCATGGGCTTCAACAAGCACCACTCAGGTACAATCTGACAGCTCACTGATTTAGGCACAGGCTTCCTACTTTATATCCAGAGGCAATAGGAAGTCCAAGGAAATTCAGAAGGCAACATGGACAAGTGGGAAATGGAAGCTGAGGCACAAATGTTTCCCTATTTTCTTCCTTGCACATCTCTCAGTGGTATTTCCCAAGGCTCCTGGGGGAAATACTGTGTAATATAGCAAAACATTCCCAGTGGCCAACCCCATCAAGCATTCTGTGTCCATTTTCCCTTCCCTTTCTTTTACTCTCTGGAATTTTATTTCCAAATAAACTGCCTGCTTATGAGCCTTTGTCTCAGGTTCTGTTTGTTAGAGGAACATGACATCATTGGACCAGTCAAAACATTACCTACCACCAGAGTGAAATATTTAATGCCATGGAGTAAAGGCTAATACTGTATACTTATAGTAACTCACAAATTATAAACATTTTGCTGTTCACACTGGAAGTTACTGTTAGGTTTGCTGGTCCAAAAATAAATCATCTCCCCGCTCCCACCACACAGATTGATCACTTATCCTTAGATAGTTCTCAGTCCATCTTGATGATGATGGCATACAAGTCTTAGTTGGGAGGAATCCATGTTGTTTTGAGGTTCAGCAATTTGTTGAATAGCACATTGGTAGGCATAGTTTTAAATGTTATGACGTGGTTGTAGCTTTGGTACAACAGTCATTCTGTCACACCTTGTTGCTTACCAGCTGTGAGTGCCCTGTGTGACAATTGTCAGGTTCAGGGGAAGTGCTGCCTTGCCCAGGCACTGAGTTGACCATGTTCCTGTAGTACCTTGGTTCTTGCCCCTCCCAGCCTCCTCGCCAGTCTGTTCCCTAGGAATCTTAAAATCATAGCATGACAGAACCAGAGGATATTTGAAAATTATTTGGCTAGCCTCTTTATTTTATAGATCAGAAAATAAATCCATAGAGGTTAAGGAAAATGATCTGTTTTGTGGGGTGGGGTGAAAAATTGAGGGGGATATAATTTGGACTGTTGAGAAGATACTGTTCTTTTTGACATAATTAAATTCTTGATTGTGATGCTCTTAAATGAACCATGAAATTCTAAGCACTTACGATGCAAGTGTGATTTTTAACTAAGACTCTTTGCACCCCCATGAATGTTAAGGTGGCAGATGCATAACTAATTTTAGCTGAATCTATATTAAGAAATCAGCAAGGTGTCTTTATTTAACTTGCATTATCTGTGAATATAATGTAGTGTTAAATAGCATGATTTTGCACATTATGTCCAAAAATAAAAACAACTTCTCCTTTAATGTGAAAGGTTATTTTATATTTAGGATCAAAGGGAAAGAAAAGTACAGAAGGAAAACATGGAAGAATTTGTTTCTAAATGTGATTTGAGCACAAGTGTGTGTGTGTGTGTGTATCTCTGATGGACCAAAGTCAGCGTATAACCTTCCCTATCAATAGAAGGGAGGGTCATTTTCTGGAGGAAAAAAGAAAAATCCAACCCATTGAACTTCTTTGTTTTTGCTCAGGTATGTTTCCATGAACCTGTCATGAGTCCCAGGAAGTTTGTGCCTTTTCTATTTTATTTCGGGAATCATGACTCCTGCAGAAACTACATGGGTTTAATCTCTGTTCTCTGTTTAACATCTTTGCTGTAGTGGGTCAGATTCCTGAAGGAGTGAACAATGAAATATTTTAAGGCCTAACTGTGGAAGATTGTGTGAAGAGGAAATCCAGCTATTCTGCGTTAAGACATAAAAAATGTTGACCTTTACCTTCTTGAAATGCTGCTGTCAAATCTTGCCTGTTGCATGCTGACCAGGACAAACATGTAGGACCACTCGTGCTGATTTTGAAGTTCAGATTCTGAGGTTTGACTCTTGCTTGATTAACCATTTTTTAAATTTTAATGTGTTAGAACTTCTTTAAGAATCCAATTTTAGCTTTTGATGATTCCATTCCCCTGGGAAAATACTCCCAGTGCAAGGAACACAGATGCTTGAGAAATTAATACAAGAGTCCCAGAACCTATTTGTGTACCAACTGTTGTCAGTGATCTCTCCATAAACAATATGCTTGATATAAATATATGTGAAGTTGCTCCTAAATTTCTTGGTCTCTTTTAAAGCAATTATTTTTCTCAAAGTAAGAAAACTAAAGTTATGCTGTGTGAGTGTTTCTGCTTATGTGTATATACACACGCATGTGCAGTGTGGGGAGAGACTTTTTAAAACAATTAAAGAGGTCTTGATGCTTCAACAAGCTGAGAACTACTACCACAGTAGTTATGTTCTGTAGGGCACGCTTCACAAAGCTAAATGAAAAAATTTTAAAGTTAATGGTTAAACGGTGCTTAAAGCACACGCATTATTCATGATTTATTTTAATAACATTTGTGGATGACTAACTTAATAATGCCACTGAACATCCATTATGTTTTTGTTCTAAAGATGTGCCTAAGTATCTATGTCTCCTTAGGGGTGGGTTTATATCACTCAGTTATTGAACTAAGATGTATAAATTCCACCTCTTTGTATAAGGCAGGTACTAGAAAAGCATCCAGACCATTAGGCTCACACAGTACTAGATACTGTTCTGAGCAGACTTTCGATTTTAGCTCATTTAGTTGTCCTAACAGCCTTCTGAGATAGAGGTATTAGTGTTGTTCCTATTTTATAGGGGAAATTAAAGCAGAGTGGTTAGGTCCACTAGGCCCAAGGACACCCATCCACAAAGTGGCAGGGCTGGGGTTTGAATCTAGAGTCAGAGCAGATCCCTAGCCCTCTGCTTCTTCCCCCAGGAACTTCACCTTTGTCTTGGCTGGAACAGATGAGACGGCTGCTAGGGATACCTAGGGGCTGACTGGTTTGGTTTGAGGTAATAAGACCCATGTGTCCTTCATTCTCTACATTCCCTATATCTACCCTGTGCACACTCTGAATATAATGCATTAGGTTACCTGGGACTGACTAAGGGGTCCTTTGTTCTATATCTTATTCCCAGAGCTTCTCCTGGGAACTGCTGTTTCCTAGGAGCAAGTGTGTGTGGTTAAGGTCTCCAGTGCCTGATGCAACTCAGTCTTAGCCACATCTTTCGCTGCTTCGGGTAACGGTTTACACTTCCTCAAAGTTCATCGGGACAAGGTCAGCCTCTTGAAGGTTGTTTAGATGACTCTCCATGGCTGTTTCTTTAACACCCTTAGGTGATGGTCCATCAGAGCTTGCTGTTTTTGTCAGACGTCTGATTGTCCCTTTTCACCTTTGCCAAAGTCAGACCCAAGGTAGAGCAATAGCAAACAGCACGAGCTCCCTGGATAGGCCCTCACTCTGGAAGCCACTAAACATGCAAATATGCCTTTGCACAGAATTGCTAAAGAGGATTATGACAGTTGTCTTGCTTCCCTGCCCATTCCAATTTGGCAGGTGAGGTCAAGGCCCAGTGGATGCCATGCTTCAGTGTGTAGGGGCTGAGACTGGATGCCAGGAGACAGGCGGCTGGTTATTTTGATGTAGCAGACTGGCAGCTCTCAGAATTGTCTGAGACACTTTGAAAGTGACTGGCAAGCAAGTATCTTCGACAAGCAGGTTTTTCCTGAACCCACAACCATCTTTGCAAATCCTCTCACCAGACAAGAGTGAAAGGTCACCTCACCTTCCTGGCAGGAGGGTTCCAGTTCCTTGGGACCAAGCCAGATGGGAGGTCATGAAGGTAAATGTGGAGTGATTGCTAGGAAGGCCCTATCATGTGAAAGGGCAAATTTATATTCCAGACTGATAGACTGGTGCAAGACTCGATGCTGATTATGTGACATCTTCCCTGTTTCTCGAGTCCAGAGATGAAATCAAGCAGTGGTTCTTAAAGCAGGTCCAAAGACTCCTGTGGGTTTCATGACTCTTTCAGGGGTCTTTGAGGTATAATTTCACAATAGTACCATGATGTTATTCATTTTTTTTGCTGTGTAGATGTTTGCACTGGTAGAATAAAAGCAAGGATGGCTGCAGATGCTGGCCCATTTTGTACCTCTATATATTAGTATGTTATATATTCTTCATCCTCATGTTTGTCAAAACCCCCAAAGAAACCATAGAAATTAGAAATTAATCAATAGAAGTCAATCAATTTATTAAATCTCAGCCTTTCTGCACATTTAAAAAAAATTCTGCATGACAAAATGGAGACTACTAATGAAGCACTTCTGCAGAGGTTAGTGTGTGTGACCCTTGTCACCTGGCCAAACACTTATGCCACTGTGCAAGATGCCAGCTGAGCATACTGCTTTATCATGCAACACCATTTGTACTTGAGAGGATGTCTGTAGGGAAAACTGTGGTCATGTGGACTTGCATATTTGCCAGATTTCTTAAAAATAAGTGAATCTAACAATTCAAGGAAAACAATTGACAATATTTGTTAATAATAGGCTGAATGGTTAGAGAAAATTGGAAATTTAGAAAATTTCTATCTGCCACAGTGAGATTGACAGTTTTCTAGTACTTGAAGAATTTTTTTTTTAACAAGATGGGTGGCAATATTATGTGATTTTTTTAATATGGCATAATTACTTGTGTTGACCTTTGAAAGATCTGCGTAATATAGGAACCCAATATTTTCCACATGAGCAATGCTTGACGTTATAAAAGTCATATGATGAAAAGTACATTAAAAGTAGAAGCTAGACCAGTGATTTTATGGAATAGAGCACAAAAGGTTCATTGATACAGTTTCAGATTTCACATTGGGACTGATCTTCTAGAAACTGCTTGTTGTTATTTTGGAATGGTATTAAAAAGAATATCTATAATTATCTAAAAATGCTTTTCAAGTGTTCCTCCCTTTTCCAAAGCCATGTCTGTTTGAGGCTGGATTTTCTTCATGTACTTCAACTGAAAGTTCTCTCTCACCCATTGAATGTAGGAGATAAGGAGATCTGTAGTTTATCAGGCCAGACATAAAGAGATAGACCAAAATATAAAACAATGCCACTCTTCTTAATTTTGGTGAGAAATATAGTTATTTTTTGTGGAAAATGTTACTTGTTTTAACATATAACACATTTATGAGTTTTACTTTTTAAAGAATTAAATGTTTTAAATATGAATCAGCTATAATTCAAGATATGATAAATACTGATCATTATAACTCATATAAACAAAATCACTTTGGAATCCTCAATTTTTTAAAATGCAGATATCTCCTCAAACTAAAATGTTTTAAGCACTACGAAGGTAGAATATTGTAGTGTTTTTACACGGAAGTTTCTGAGCTGTCAGAGAATTCAAAAAGGTTTTCCAAGTTGGGAATCATGACTGTTTCATTATGTATTGTTAAATATATTAATGATGGCTATTTAAATATTTCTTCCTTAAAATGAAAAACTCATAGAGCTCAAATATACTTATATCATACATTAAACTTTCATTCTTCAATAACTGATATCAAGACAGAAAAATATTGAAGATTATATTCAATTTTAATTTATCAGAAATAAATTTTGGCCACAACTATAGTGTATCATTTGTAGATCAATGTTTGGAAATTAGTCACTGGAAACTTATTTTCTTATCTTGCAATTTAAAGGAAACTAAAATATTCAAGTAAATAATAAACTAGTAGAAATTTTTAGCAAAAGTAAAACAATACTTCTGTATGTTAACTATTTGCTTTTTTTGGTGCTATGGTAGCTGGTTGCATCTCAGTCTGCATTTTAATATATATAGTTCCACATATATATTATATATGTGTATATAGTGCATATTTCAATTTATTTTTATAAGTTATGTTTTTCTTGCATAATTAAGAGGTTTATATCACTGATTAAATAGGAAAAAATCATTTCCTTATATATTATGAATGAGATTAGACATAACATCTAAATAAACATTTTGCACATTTTATGTTCTGAATAAAAATAAAATACCTTTTGCCTAAATTTATATTTGTGTACATTTTCAAGAACAATGAAGCAATTGAAAGTATTCCAAAGAGCATTTGAGAAATGATGTATTTTGGTGAAGGGGCTCTGTGTTAGTGTCCTAGGGCTGCTGAAGCGAAGTAGCACAAACCAGGTGGCTTATACCGACCTGTTGTTTCTCTCACAGTTCTCGAGGATAGAAGTCTAGAACCAAGGTGTCAGCAGGGCTGTTTTTCCTCCAAAGACTCTGAGTGCGCGAATAAGGCCTTTGCCTCTTCCAGCTTCTGGTAGTTCCTGGCAGGCGTTAACTTGTAGTTGAATCTCTCCCATTTTTGCTTCTGTCTACATGTGGCCTTCTTCCTTGTGGGTCTCTGTGTCCTCTCCTCATGATGACATCAGTGGGCTGGGGATGTAGCTCTTGATTAGCATGCACAAGACTCTAGTTTCAAATCCTAGCACCAAAAAAACAAACCAAAGCAAGCAATACCAAGCCCCTCAAGAGGACACCAGTGACTGGATTTAGGGGCCATCTCAAATCCAGGATGATTTCATCCAGAGAAATCTTTAACTAATTACATCTGTTTCCGAGAGCCCTATTTCCAACTAAGGTCACATTCTAAGGTTTTAGAGGGATGTGAATTTGGAGGGACATTGTTCAACTAATACAGATTCTTTCTTGAAAATGATTGCAGTATATAGATGTAATTTGACGAGGTTGGGTTTGTTATCGGACAGAACCACTTTGACCTTGGCATATTATCTACACTTTAAATCTTCAGCTTCATGTATAAAGTTTGGTCCCAGATCACCATCAAGTTATCCTGGGGTGCACAGAGGAGATTATGTGTAAACACACCTTCTTAGCACTGTGCCTGCTACAGAGGGAGTTCATCCAGTGATTATTACTAGTAATTTTCATTTGCTGCTAGGGTAGGAGATAATAGTAATCATAGTATGTATCATCAACCTACTGTTAGTGAAAGTTCTATTGGAGATAATCAGAATAACAGCAGACTAATGGCTACTGTTGATTTCAAAGACCATTAGTACTTGATAATGGACAATTTTACTGTGAGTAGGTGGATGAGAGAGAGAGACAGGAGAGGGAGTAGGAGAACCTCCTTGAGCAGCACGCGTGGAGACAGGCATCACCAGAAGCGTTCATGTACAGAGCCATTGCATATGTTCAAGGAATCCCATTCAACACGCTGTGTTCAAACCACTCTAGCACTTCTGTGTTCCTGTGTTCTGGGCACTTATAGGCCCATGTCTTAGTTTCATTTTGAGTGCTACTGGAGAACTTGAAGCATGATGTAGAGACAGACTCTAAAAGCCCACTGAACCTGCCTTCGTGCAGCAGTCAGGTCTTCTGGAGGTGATTTTAGCCAGCCCCTCCCTTCCTCCTCAGTACTCTGCTCTTGCCCCCTCCTGCATCCACTCTGCAGACAGCATTGGCTCCATCCACTGTGACTGAGAAGTTCACAGCTCATCAGTTCCCCTGCCGTCCTTCACCTCCAAATGTGTTGCTATCTTTGCCCATCTAGTCTTCTTTCCCTCTAATTTTTTTGCTTATCTATTTATCTATTTATTTATTTATTTATTGGTACCAGGGATTGAACTTGGGGGCACTCGACCTTTGAGCCAGATCTCCAGCCTTATTTTGTATTTTCTTTGGAGCCAGGGTCTCATTGAGTTTGCTTAAAGCCTCACTTTTTGCTGAGGCTGGTTTTGAACTTGCCATCCTCCTGCCTCAGCCTCCAGAGCTGCTGGGATTACAGGTGTGTGCCACCATGCCCGGCCTTTCCCCCTATTTTTGATGAAGAATTACTTCTCTCCCCTCTCAGACTCTCATAATGAGTACTCGACCTCAGTAATGATTATGAGCCCCGATTACCGCCCCCTTTTTCTTTTGTCTTTAGTCTCTGTAGAATCCTTTTTCTCTAAGTGTGTACCCAGGCTCTCTCCCTGTTCTTAAAATCGCTCTCCCCTTCCACTGGCGTTTCACCTCCATAGCTAAACTATTAAACTTGATGAAAAAGTGATGACTTAGCCCTGGCTTTTTGTGAAGCTGTTAATTTTTATAAAATTATTGAACGTACCATACAAAATTCCCAGACAATAAGTTCCTGATCATTCCCTCTGCTGGAGGAGATAGGCTGTGACTGTGTCCAGCTGTGAGGAGGTCCTGGACAGAAGGGGCAATCTCCTGGAGCACTTGCTGCCACTGGCAGACCTGGTCCTGCTGCTGGTTCTCTGTGTGGGAAGTTTGCTTATTCAGAATATTCAGTCATGAGTGCAGCAAAGTGCTTTTAAAAGACTTGGGAATTTACATCGCTATTCAGTTGGAAAAATTATAAAGTCAGTTAATGCCCTGAGGATAGCATAAACAAAGATGTTTTTGTCTTTAAACCTCTGAATAAGTTCCTGAGAGTTTTCTGAATAATAAGTGGGTAGGGAAATTTCCAGCCAGTTTCCCTACTTGGTTGAAGCTGTAGATAGGTCGCAAGTGAAGATTAGAACCGCGTGTGTCCAGAGGAGGCTGTGAGAGGCAGTTTCTTAGAACCCACTTAATTTGTTCCAGGAACCGGAATGCCAAATCAGCACCTGCCAGCCTACCAGGGAAACACCACGCGTGAAAACAGATTAGATGGTTAGGGTTAACCAGTGTAGTTTGTAATGGAACAACATTTGGGTATTTGTTTCTAGAGTCTCACACACACTCACACTCACACACACACACACACACACACGAATGGAGAAGAAGAAATCTATGTAGCTTATTTCAGAATAGCCCAAATGTTTTTCTAGTCTATAGAATCTGAGGAACTCTATCCTCCTCTATTATAAAGAAGTATAAAATGGGTTTTGCCCTTGGAAAGGTTTATAGTTAAAATGAGGCTATATTTTTTTAAAATATTTTTTTAGTTGTTGATGGATCTTTATTTTATTCATTTATTATTTATATGTGGTGCTGAGGATCGAACCCAGTGCCTCATGAATGCTAGGCAAGTGCTTTACCACTGAGCTATAGCCCCAGCCCTAAAATGAGGCTATATTTAAGTCCCCTCTCTAAGCAAATTCCCACTTTTCTTGCCTCCATAAATAAAACCAGTGTGACATGGCTGTATATTGGAAATATTAACTTTGAATATGTCACGAGGTAAAAAAAAACAAAAACAAAACAAAACAAAAAAACCCTGTGTTTTGTCACCAATATCACTCACAAGTTTAACTTTGTATCCCTTCTGTCACCTAAAAGAGAAGGCAACGTTTGTATCATCCTAAACTATATTTTGCCCCCCAAACTGTTTGGAAATTGCATAGGCCATTAATTTTACATACCAGTTGTACTTTTTTATTTGAACAACCAAATATGGAGAATTTGTATCTACTGACTTTGCGTCTGTGGTTGAACTATGTATGTGCTGCACAGTAACGTCACAATAGAGAAACACTTCTTAGTGGTTTAGTTTGCATGCAACTCTGATTGCCTTTAATTAGGGGGAAATCAGAAGCTCAGAGAGTAACAGATTTGAAGTCAGTTGAAATCAGAGTAATCAACTGTGAAAAAAATCATCTCATAAATCTTAATTTTTAAGCACAGGGTAATAGTTTAAGTATTGAATAACTTTTTCTGTCCCTTCATGTTTCTCAGATTAGAATACTAACATCGATAGCTTTGTCATGGGAGAACTGCCAAATCTCTGTGAAATGAGAGGCTCCTCCCAGCTCCATAAAAGCCGAGGGGGAGAAAAAACTGAGAAAGCCACAGTTCTGCCTGCGAATTGTATTAGTATGATCTTAATATAAGGACTCTGATTAAGAGTGGTCTCACAGTCGGGTAGGAGGAGACCAACCAGCCTTGTAGCAACCAGCCTTTTGGCTTTCCTAGAAACAAGGAGATGATAATTTGGCACACTGCAGACAAACTGCTGGCAGTTTTAATTTTTTTTTCCTCCCCAACAAGGCTTGTCTTTAAAAGACGGAGGCAGGAGGATCGCCAAGTTTGAGGTCAGCCTGGGCAACTTATTAAGACCTGTCTCAAAATTTAAAAATAACAAGGGCTGGAGATGTAGCTCAGTAGTAAAGCACCTTCGGATTCAATCTCCAGTACCAAAAAAAAAAAAAAAAAAAAATTAAAAAAAGAAAGAAAGAAAACAGGCGCAATAGTGCACACCTGTTGTTCTAGCTATTGGGGAGCCGGACCGGGCAGGAGGAGCTCTTGAGCCCAGGGATTCAGGATCAGCCTGGGCAGCATATTGAGATCCAGCTCTTAACAAAAAAGAAAAATAAGACAACTTCAGGAGTATTATGAACCAAAAACAAAACATGGAATTTCTTCTTCCCAAGATTGGCTTTCATGAACTTTGAGAAATTGGAGGTGATTGCTTTCATGATTTTTAAGCCAGCCTCATATGTAACCAAGGAAGAGGACAAACACATGTGAATAAACATCATTTTCCTTGGTGGAGTGAAGACAGCCCTGTTTTTCATGGTAGGAGTATCCCAGATCAGTCAGGAGAAAAATGAAATATGTGGAGTGCACGTTTGCCTGTCGAAGTATTGTCTTCAAGATGGTTGGAATTTTTAAAAATCTGCTCATTTCTCGTCCACCAGAGAAATAGGATCCATCAGGACCAGGTTCTGAGATGTCACAGTGTGTATCAGCCACCAGAGCATGACGAGTGTTCGTGACATGGGAATTACTAACGTTTCCTATAATCATGAAGCAACGTGGGCAGCTGATTACTGTTGTCTGCGGCTGCTCTCACATCTTGAAACTCTCCATGACCCAACTGCAGAAATCCTGTTTGTCTGCTTCCCACCACCTCCTCCAAAGAAGGAGAAGTAGCAAATTGCAAGGCTGGACTTGTTGAATGAATGTGATTTGTTTTTGTGGAACCAGAGGTTGTGGAGGCTGTTGGCTTGTCATTAGATTTGTGAAATGACCTCATGGTCAGCATCTCCAGATGAGCTGAGTGTGGAGGTGGGGGATCCCTGCTATGAAAACCTGTCCAAAGGCACTTCCTCTATGTCTCTGTGTCCTGGAGCGTACAGTAGTTGAGGCCATCTTCCTGTTCATGTATGGGGCCAGTGTCCTATGGCCCTTGCCTGTCCTAGCCCAAGTCTTCCTGTAACTCTGTGACCTAAGGATTGGTCTTCTTCTTCTTTTTTTTTTTTTCTTCAGTTTCTCCCTGATACAAATAGCTAGTTATAGAGTACTCTATAATAAATATAATTTTCATCATTATTATCTTCTCATTTATTCACTTACTAGAGCATTAAAAAGCAAACACTCGGGGCTAAGGTTGTGGCTCAGTGGTAGAGCACTTGCCTGGCATGTGTGAGGCACTGGGTTCGATTCTCAGCACCACATATAAATAAATAAATCAAATAAAGGCCCATGGACAACTAAAAAAAATATTAAAAAAACAAACACTTTTCTTCTTCTTTATAATATACTTCTTTGTATTAAAGTGACTTCCCTTCTTTGTAGGACCTCCTTCACTCCCCCTCCAGAATACCCCCTCCCCCAACAACTTGGCTTATCAAGATGGATTGACATTAACTTTTTCACAGATCATGATAGGAAGTGATATCAATATAGGAATTGCCGTGGATATTGGTTTTTAAGGGTGACTATTTGAATATATTAGTTATTAGATATTCTTAGTTATAGCCCAAACAAACAAACAAACAAAAGGCCTTGAAAATAACTTGATTCTCTGGAGAAAGAAACATCCTGCCTGGATAGTAATACTTTCTATCATTTAGATGAAATTGCCTGATGGTGTTACCCAATCTAATTAATAATGACATATTAGTTAACATGTTGCCATCAGCAGGTGGCTCTTGGAACAGGGGTGAAAACAGCATGTGCTGAAACAAATTGTACCTCAGAGAAATGTGCAGAGTTGTTCTTTAAAAGTCTTCATGATGGCCGGGCACAGTGGTGCATGCTGTAATCCCAGCAACTTGAGCAGTTGAGGCAGGAGGATCACAAGTTTATAGGCCAGCCTTGGCAACTTAGCAAGACCCCAAGCAACTTAGCAAAACCATGTTCCTAAATAAAAAAAGTAAAAAGATCTGAGGATGTAGCTCAGTGGTAACACAGTCCTGGATTCAATCCCCAGTATCAAGAAAAGTCTTTATATTTTCCATATGATTTTTTAAAAAATATTTTTAGTTGTAGATGGACACAATACCTTTATTTTATTTATTTATTTTTATGTGGTGCTGAGGATCGAACTCAGTGCCTCACATGTGGTAGGCAAGCGCTCTATCACTGAGCTATAACTCCAGCCTGCAATATGATTTTTATTTACTTATTTTTGACACTTGTTAAGCCTCAAAAGATAGAAATGATTGCAATATTGGAGAGAGAGAGACTGGGGGGAAGGAAAAGAAAAAAATTGATTCAACTTTTTCTAATTAAAAATTTTTTTTTTGTTGAAGCAGCCCAAAAATCCTGGGAAAGACTCAGGCATCCTTCTTCTCTCTTTGTATTCTCCTTTTCTTCCTGTTCTTTGTCAATCCTGGATCTGTCAAGGGATTTTCAGCACATGGTGTGGCCGTGACAGATGGGCACTAAATAATCTGCTGCTGTCTTTCAGTTTCAGGGTATCATTGTGACAGCGAAGGGGTTAAAACTGTCAACACCTATCAGAGCTTGCAGATAATTAGTGTAATATAAACCCGAGAACCTTGATGCTGATGACCACACAGCAGATGAATTTTACTAGGTTCCTGCTTTGTAACAAATCCTTATTAATTTCTTTCCGACTCGTGTTACAACTATGCTTTCTAAATGCCTGTGTGAAAAAATTATTGTTTATGCATATAAATGATAATGATTAAAGATGATTGTGAGTCTTCCTTATTTGAGAAGATGCATTTTGAATTAGCACTTGCAGATAGAAGTTGAATAGATAAGTACCCTTTGGCACTTGAGCACGAGATGGGTAGCCTTTATGCTCTCGGAGAGTGTTGATTGTTGCCTCTATTATTAAGGATGCTACAGTGTAGTATTGAGTATGGGATTTAGGAATGCAAACAATTACAAAGTACACTTTCATCATACATTCTTTTTTTTTAATAAAAGAAAAAGAGGTAGATTTTTAAAAATAAAACACAGGTTTGAAAAGAATAAAATTCATTCTTCATTTATTACCTTGAAAGGAAAAACTTGATGCATAAACAGAGACTCTCAAAGCTGTTTTTTCAAAAGTCCACCTGGTAACCCGAGAGGAACAAATATGGCTTAAGAACATGAGCAGAACTCCATGATGAACTAGGGGACAAACGGGTAAAGGAGAACTTCAGTAACCCAGATGTGTTCAAATCCGCAGGTCCCAATGGCTGGCATCCTAGAGTACTTAATGAATTGGCCGAAGTCGTCACAGAACCGCTAGATATCATTTTTGAGAACTCGTGGAGGACTGATGAGGTGCCTGAAGACTGGAAAAGGGCATATTTAGAACCTTCTTTCAAAAAGGGAAATGGATGGTGACCTTGGAAATACTCATCAGCTTAACTTTTTGCTTGGAAAAAATCTGGAATAATCAACTTAGTAAACTGGGTAACTGACTTTTAAGAGCCAGAAATAAGGTAGTGAAATATCACACATAAAGGAATACTGAGTTCATTTTTTAAAAGGACACACCAGCGTGAGACACAGTCTTATGCATATATTGAGATTGTCTCCTTCATACTGTCCATTCTTCATGAAAATAGATGATGGTGAAGGCATTTGGGTAATAACTGATTTTAGTGTAATACAAAAAATACATTTATAACCATAGCCGATAATTATATCACCTTCAACTTAGCAAAAGATAAAAATCTTAAGTAATCGTCTTAATTTGATATGTTGACATACACATCCTTTCACTTCTTATAGGACCTTGTTTTCATTAAGTTGTGATATTTCATGTAATTCTATCTAGAACAGATTGGTGAAGGAATTCTTATTCTTATTTTAAGGTGCTTTATATAGTTATTTCATAGTATAGTCACAAAGCCAGCAAATTAAGGAACATCATCAAGAGAAGACAATTTCTTCTGGCTTCTCTTTTTAAATCTATTCTGGCTGAGGTTTGATATTTAGACTAATAAGAGTGTCATGCTCTGACCTATATTGAGCAAGTGCCACTTGTTTTGCTTAAGGGCCCTGAGTTGCAGTGTCTTGGCCCACCTCTCTCAAGGGGCTTCTGCCTGGGGGCCTGGAGGCAGTGAGGAGGCAGAGGGCATGAACAGCCCTGTCCGCCTCTAGCCAAGGAGGAAAGGAAGTTGAGGAACAGGGAGGAAATTAAGGTGAAGCTGGAGATTTTATGATTCTTATTGTTTTTTTTCCTTGGGTGTTGGTAGTTTTATTTTCTGCTTAGAAAAGGCAAGCTTGTTGATAGGACCAAATCTTAGTGGAAAGGAGGTTGTGGGAGAAGATACAGTAGTGGTGTAAGCTCCTGGGGCTGGCAGTTGTCGAGAGCCCCTAAGCAGTACTTTGTTCTGGAATTTCCTTGCACTATTTGGCAGTATATAAGAGATGTAAGTTTACATCAACATTAAGACAAGAATAGGAAATTCTCTAAGGAAAAGAGATTTACGTTCATCTCCTGGATCATTCTGATCCCCAGGGATAGACAATTAAGAAAGGATTAGGTCTCCAAGGGCAATCCTAACACGATATTATTTTTTAAAAATCTAAGGCCTAGTAGTTCAGCTACTTTTAGAGATTCATTTAGACACTAAATAAAGTATCTCACTCTTAAATCCAAATATAAGGAAATTCTAGAAGTGTGTTTAAGTTGCCCTTTAAACTATACCTAGCTGTGGTTTTATAAGGATTATATACCAATCAGTCTTTCATCAATTTTTGAAATGAAGTAGAGTCTTTAAAATTTCCAAGCTAGTTTTAATTAAGGGGTGGGGAGTCTGTATTGATTATTGATATAATATATTGTGATAATAAATGGCTTCCTGTTTCAGACCTCATTTCCAGGTGTAGCATCTGTGGCAAGATTTATTTCACAGATGTACATTTGCATGTAGTCTTGGAATGAGGCTGGACAGGATTTGACTTCTGAAACATCTATTATTTTCATATGAGCACTATAATACAGTCCACTACAACCCCCTCCCCCCAAAAAAGACTCTTGGTCATTTCAAATTTGATGTTTGATTTGAGTAATGTCTGACTTCAATTATTTTGCCAAAGTTAAATCATTTCTCTGAGTCTGCTCTTGGAATTTGAAAATATTTAATACTCTACCCAAATGAAGAGTCACAGTTGAGAACCATAAAATAGCCAAGAGATTTTAAAGACTTCTTAAAGCTAGAGGAAGATAACTTTAAAATAAACAGAAGTATTGAGGAAAGCCTGCTAATTTCTTTGCATTAAATAATATGAGGTATAGTATAAGAGAAAGGAATTATTCTTACCATGAATTGTATATGGAAATAGTTACTCTTAAGATGAGTTATTCAGGTTTTTTTTCCATTATCTAAATACTAATGATACTTTTAATTTTTGAAGGTAAAGGAAGTAGCAGTAAGGGGAAAATATATTATCAAGACTAAAGGGCAGGGGCTGAGGTTGTGGCTCAGTGGCAGAGCGCTTGCCTCACATGTGTGAGGCACTGAGTTCGATCCTCAGCACCACATAAAAATAAGTAAACCAAATAAAGACACTATGTCCATGTATTAAAAAAAAAAAAAAAGACTAAAGGGCAATCTTGATTTATATTTCCTAGAACACCAAGAGAGATTTAAGTGCAGACTTTTTTCATAACATTGAGGAATTCGGAGGATTGTAACACTTTTTTTTTTTTCAGTTTATCTTAAAATTAGGGGGGTATGAAGAAAAGATTTTATGCACATAAAAGATTTCTTGGCCTAGGGATACATGTTTAAGGGCTCTTTCCTCACCAGAGGGGGAGCTGAACCAACAATCTTGGGAAAAGTGGATTTATAGCAACAAAAGTAGTTTCTCTATTCAGAGAACTCAGCATTTTCTCAGTCCAGAAAAATCTTTAGCATGTTGCTGCTGTGAACTGAACACAGGAGGCACTTTGGAGTTACTCAGATCTCAGTTTAGATTCTAGAGTTTTCCCATGATGAACCTGTTAAGAGTATAAGCTGTAGTATAGCTTGGGGAAGGATATTGAATGATGAGGATGTTACTAAATCTTCTTTTTTTCCCTTGTTCACAAAATGGGAGAAATAAACACAGCGCCTCCTACAGTTCTTAAGAGGCTCAAGACCTATACGGCTTATACCCACTCATAGTTCTTGGTCCAGGGCTGGCATGAAGTAGGTGCTGACTCCTGTCTCCCCTCCCTTCCTGACTTTTTTATTTCCTCTGTGTGAAACAGATTACTTTAAAACTGACTAGAAAACTCAAGTGTAAATTGACATGCCCATCTGCTGCTGTAGCCCACAGCATAAAGGCCTCCTTTGCTTTCTGTTTAAGAGAGCTGAAAAAAGGCTACCGTGTTTGCTCATGATAGGAATTCAGTAAATGTTTAGTGATTGAATGAAAAGAAAATGATGTTTAAAAAAAACAATCCTCAGATTCACAAAGGCCATCACTTTCAATTCTGGGTAAATAGTCACATAGACACACATGAAGGGTTTTCGTTATCTTTTATGTTTCTTGTAACATCTTCAGGTTTATAAATTTGGAGTGTAAATGAATGAGTGGCAGATGTGCAGTTCCCTCTGACTTTATGACTGGAGTTTTACAAAGGAGGAGTGCAAATGGGCATTGCCCTCATGGCTTCTTCTGGGATGAATCCAGCCAAGAGATGATGCTCATAATAGTGGATCAGCAAACCCTTCTCTATGGAAGATAAACCAGCTCTGCCAGGGACTGGGAAAGCACTGCCCAAGGACTGAGATTGGCACATCTGAATTTTTCTGTTAGAAGCCTGAGTGCTGTAAACAGATCGCTTGGATAGGAGGTTGAAGAAGAACAAAAAGAGATTAAAGAAAGTAAAATTCTTAGACAAAATGTTTGACTTAAACAATCCCTTACATGTAATAATTAAGTATCAAAATATATCCAGGGAGCTGGAAGATTTCAGTATTTCAAAGTAAATTAAGTGTTAAAGAATAGAATATTGTATCCAGGGACATGTGAGAACTGAGTGAGAACCTAACCCTAAGTGACCAATTCTCAGTTGCAACCGAATGCCAGGTATCAGAAAATTCTTAAACAAGACTAACTTATGATAACTTAGAAAACAACTACACAGGTCCACACATAGATGCTTTACTAAATAAGTTGTGCAAAGCAAAGCAAATTAAGCTTTTTTTTTTTTGGTACTGGAGATTGAACTCAGGGGCACTCGACCACTGAGCCACATCCCCAACCCTGTTGTTTGTGTTTTATGTAGAGACAGGGTCTCACTGAGTTGCTTAGTGCCTCGCCGTTGCTGAGGCTGGCTTTGAACTTGTAATTCTTTGAACTTGTAATTCAGCCTCCCTAAGTGCTAGGATTAGAGGCTTGCACCGCTGCACTTAGCTAAATTAAGCTTTCTTTTTTAGAATTTTCTAATTTTATTCTGATCTTTCCCAATTATATATCCCTACATCAGACATTTTACACCATTAGATTCTTTGATTTAAAACTCCTTTGCAGCTTTCTTATTAATCTCTAATGAAATTAAATAGCTTTCTAGTCCATTATTAGAAATATCTAAATATTACTATTTTGCATATTTCCATAAAAGATAAAGGGGCAAAGATGGTAGTTTAGAGAAATGAACAGCACAACTTTCTTTTTTTACTTATTGAATGAAAGTAAAAGAGGAAACTAATGTTTAAATTGTTTAAATTCTAGGGATGTTTTATTTTTTATTGTTTCTGTTAAAAGATACCTTTTTAGAGGAAAACAAGAGGTTAAATTCTCCACATTGAGAACTGATGGTTGGTTTTTGTTTTATAGTTTTGCCCCCAAATTTTCTTCCATTGGACCAAAAAGAAATAAGTCAGCTTTTAGACATTAAGATGGGAAATGTCTTCTATAGATATATTCAGAATCATACCCTTTTTTAGGTGAATTTTTCCTTATTCCAAAAATGAAATGCTGTGTGGACAATCTCAAGTATGTGGAGGGAGACAAGTGTCAGACGTTCATCACAAGATCACACACAAGCTCCCTCCAACCACTTGGTGTACATCACAATTGTTCATCACAATTGTCACCCTGTTCCCTAAGCTTGAGAATGTTCTGAGATGCTATTTGGATTACTAAAGCCATTATTCATTGAAGAGTTCTGGCCATACAGAAGTGTCTTCTGGGCCTGAATAGTCAACATGTGTGCATCTAAGTAGCCAAGCACAGATTTGTTCTAATTGAAAGCTACCATTTGGTTTTGTAAACATACTTTTCCCCCCTTTCAGTTACTTGTTTTAGAAAGGGGCTATATGTGAAGACTCTGTGAGAAGCCTAATTGGAACATCGTTATGAACCATGTAATGTAACCTGCACAGCTCTGTCATTTGCAAACATATGTCTACTCTTCAATAAATGTTATGGCTGCACAGCAGTTCTGCCTTGGCCTCTTTTGTGATCATTCTACATTTTGATGAATATGATCGTTTTGCATTGTTTAAATTGACGATGTATAAATGTTCGTGGTATTACAGTATTATGGTCAGCACGAGAAATCAGCTCTAACTGGAAATAAAGGAAAATGCTCTCCACACTGCATGCAAAATTCAGATAAGACCATCATATGTATTGGGATGCTTTTGTCTTGTTATGTGTGCTTACCCATGGCCTTTTCTCATGTGATTCTCTGTAGTCAGTGGCTCAGGCAGTGGGAGGTGGGGTAGTGGGGTACACCAGGTGGTTGGAGGGAGCTTGTGTGTGATCATGTGATTCTGCTATGGCTTCTGCAACACAGAATCCTCATTGCTTGAGGACTGTTGTGATACAGATAAGCAGTATCACAGCAGTAGTTAAGAGCAGTCTTGAATTCAGCTCCCAACATAACTGCTTTCTGGTTTCAGAGCCTTAAGAAAATGTAATAATTATTGTACTTGCTCATTATACTGAATAGCCCAAAGAAGTTTATAACCATGCTTTGGGTTATATATAAATGTCATAATGTCTTAGGTTTTGATGGTTATCAATGACTCTTTTTATTCCCACTGAATATGAGGAGAAAATACATTTAAAGTGAGAAAGATGTAAAAATTTGAATCCTGGAAATGGAAAAAGACCTTAAGATTGACCAAGTCAGATTCAGAAACTGCACAGTTAAAATACTAAGAAAACAGGAGTTTGTGGCATCTCATATGACACCCAGGTTGGTGGCAGACAACCAACTACCAGACTACCAGATCCTCTATTCATGGCTCTTTGTCCAACATAGATCCTAGAAAGTATACCTAAAGGGTTCCATGCCTTCTTCAAAAAAGACCCATCTTTCTATATTGGACTTAGTTTGAACTTAGATCTGTGGTTTTAAGACATAGCTTTGACACATTCATAAACCAAAGCTCCATGGAACCCTGGTGTTTTGCAGGGGCCAGCACCTGGGTACAAAATCCTGATCTTTCCTCTTTCAAGTATTATGCTTCAAATCTTTCTTGATCTTTCTTGATCTTGGTTCATGATATTGGTGGGTGGCACATCAATATCTTTTTTTTTTTTATTTTAGGAATAGGGAAATGCAGCAGTAAAGCTCACCAATAACTGTTTAAAAATAAGATGGTTCTTGTCATTACTAAAATCACTTCACATAAGGCAGCTTTAAAAATGTCTTTCATCTGAATCTGGATAATGAATACCTCTAGTCTCATTCCAGGCCATCTGCTGCCCCACTGAAGGTTTTTAATTTAAAAGAGAAGTCTTGAGCAAATGAAAAACTTAGCCCCAGCCCTGCCAGAGTTACTCTGAGGACATAGTGCATTCATGTAACTAACCATGGACACTTTTTTGGCTAACCATCTCTAAAGTACCTTCATGTACCAGTAACAGGATGTCTCATCTGTTCCTGGGTTGAATAATAAGCACAGATCATCAGCTGTATATATTCAGTGTGCCTTCTTTGACATCCCTTTTAGTTCGATCAATTTAACTTCAACTTCACTTTGGAAGTTAATCTACATAAGAGCATTCACAAAAATAGCCATTTTGAGTGCAGAACATATATTTAGTTTTATTTCAGATCTTTGCTTATAAATCAGAAGCCCTGAATCCGGTCTTGGTTTTCCTGAGGAGTAGAGCTGTCTAAGACACTTCCTTTTACACCTTCGGTCACCCATCTGTAAAAGTGCTCAGTGAACAGTATTGCCAAACACGCCCTACGGAAGGTTTGAGAAACAGATGGTATCTGAATAACCTCATGTTTTTTAGAAGCAAATCACTAAATGACTTGCTCTGCTTTTTTTTTTTTTTTTTTGCTGGCTTCCACCAGGCCATGAGCACATCCGGTTGCCCCCACTTGCTACTTCCTGTTGTCTGTCACCTGGTAGGTGCTCCATAATATTGTTGAGTGAATGAAAGAAAGAAGGACCAAGTGAGCTTTCTCATGTGCCTAGGGAAACTAAATCCCAAGGCTGCCTGAGTTAGTTCTACCAGGCATTGCCTGTTTTGAGGGACGGTGGAGGAACACTGTGGCTTTTATGTCTGTAGGATAGCAATGCCTTCCACCCTCAAATCTGGGAAACAAAAATTTCTCTTTATTAGAAGTTTACCTTGAAGTGTGATTTTTTTTTTTTTTTTTGGTACTGGGGATTGAACTCAAGGACACTCAACCACTGAGCCATATCCCCAGCCCTATTTTGTGTTTTATGTAGAGACAGGGACTCACTGAGTTGCTTAGTGCCTCGCCGTTGCTGAGGCTGGCTTTGAACTCATGATTCTCCTGTCTCAGCTTCCCAAAGTGCTGGGATTACAAGCGTATCCCACTGTGCCCGGCTGGAGTGTGATTTTGCTATTACTTAGGTTGTCTTACATTCTTGTTTTGTGTAAAACCTTAAATGCAAATAATTTCTCAAGTAAAATTTTATGTATTAAATGAGGTATTTTTTTTTGCAGAAATGTATTAAACATTGTGGTTTGCTATGGCATGTGCAAATACTAACATGAGACACTATCTGAATTAGAGTTTTCTTTCCATCATTTTTTCCTAGTCTGAATTGGGAGAGGATTGGCATTTATTCCTGCAATTAAAGCTAATAAGTATCAGTCTAACCCTGCAATTAGAGCTAATCAAACCCCTTAATTCTTTATCACATACATGTTAGCATATGGTATGCTGCTGGATAAACTGCAAAGAAATGTTCAGAGTCCATTCTATACAATATGAACTTCCCTTTCAGAATTCTGACACATCCTCTTTCAGACATAAATTTGGACCCATGATTTTTGTTCTTGGAAATAAGAACAAAGAAACCTTCCCTAAAGTTATTTCTAAATTTTACCAATAGTAAGGCAAAAAAGAGTGGACAGTTAGTAATGGTCTAGGCTCTTTCAGACCTGAGGTTGAGTCCCACTGAGCTGCTGAGAGGTAGAGTCCCTTGACCTAAGAGGGCCTGTAGCTCCGTGGTGATTGCAAGCCTTGCCTCTGTTCTTTTTCTGATGTGCACAGATTATGTGGAAGGGAGTGAGGAATATTTCAGCTTTAGGATCACAAAAACCTGGATACAACTCCCAGCTTTCCATGCTTGTCTGTGACCTCACGCAAGCTACTAAACCCTTTCCCATCTGCTCCATCACCTGAAAAATGAGGTAAATACCACCCCTTAAAATACCAGGTATGATAACTGATAGAAGGCCTTATGTTCAAGGAGCATGAGGTTTTTTTTAATTGTAAATTTAAAAAAAATTGTTCTTTTTAGTTATATATGACAATAGAATATATTATGGCATAATTATAAAAGCATATAATTTGTTCTAATTCAGTCCCTAGAATTTCCCCTTCTCTTTCCTCCCACCCAATCCCTTCCCTCTACTCTATTGATCTTTTTGGTGTGTGTGTGTATATATATATATGTGTGTGTATATACACACACACACACACATATACATATATATATATATATATATATATATATTGTTTTTTAAGTAGTGTCATGTGGATGGGGCAGCAAGCATTGGAGTCCTGTGAGTGTCCCCCCAAAATCATTCTGCTCTCAAGACTCTGGTATTCTGGGCCTGGGATGGATGTGTCAGCTTTGAAGATCTTTGAAATGTCTTCATGATGATTCTCCCATGGTCTTGATAAACAGAAACTGGCTTTACTCTATCCTGTTAATCTCCTCATCTATGGTTATACCCTTGATTTTCCCTCCTAAATGCTTTTTTACTCTTTATATGGCCAGGCTGAGAATTTTCCAAATCTCTATGTTCTGCTTTATTTCAATTATAAGTTCTGTCCTTAAATCATTTGTTTTCTTGCATGTTGCTATAAGCAATTAAAAGAAACCGTGCAGCTTCGGCACTTTGCTGCTGTATGATTTCTTCTGTCAAATGGCCTTGTTCGTCATTCTTAAGTTCTGCCTTCCCGAAAGTCGTAGAATGAGAACATAAGTCAGTTGGAATTTTTACCACTTTAAAACAAGAATGGCATTTGTGGGTGTAGCTCATGGCAAAGTACATTTTCAGCATGTGTGAGGTCTCAGGTTCTATCCCCAGCACAAAAAGGCAGACACTGGAACAAGGATGGCTTTTCTTCCAGTCTCTAGTGCCTTGTTTTTTATTTCTATGTGAAACCTCATCAGAACAGTTTCCTGTCTGTTCATGTTTCTACCAGTTTTCTGCTCATGACCACTTAAGCAATCTCTGATGAGACTGAGGCTCTCCTCATCTTCTGCACCCTCACCAGAATCACCCTCCCTGCGTCATTCTTGGTAACAGAGGCAAACCCGACATTCACTTTAAAGCTGGTCTAGCGCTATTACCCAGTGCCAAAGCAGTTTCCACATTGGTAGGTATTCGGTATAGCAACAGCCAAGTCTCAGCACCAGTTTTTGTCTTCATGTATTTTGTGCTGCCACAACAGAATATCTGAGACGGGGTAAAAGGAAGAGAAATTTATTTCTCACAGTTCGTGATGCTGGGAAGTTCAAGATCAAAGCACTGTCAGATTTGGTTGTCTGGTGAGGGCAGCATCCCCCAGAGGGTGTTCTCTGTGTCCTCACATAGCAAAAGGCAGAAGACCAACAGCTTTATCTCTTTGTAAGTTATTAATCGCACTCACAAGGAAGAAGTCCTCATGGATAGTCACCCTCTCTAGGACCCCACCTCTTATCACTGTCACATTGGCTACACTTGGATTTTGGAGGGGATACATTCAAACCATAGTAGTCATTGTCAAATATATTGCATTTCATCAAGTCTAAGATGAGGTAGAGTGAAAGATCACCATTAAGTACCATCAAGAAAGAAGGACACTGTCATTTCCACTATATAGAAAGTCCACAATACTTTTTTTAATTTTCAACATCTTAACGAACCATCTTAGACTTATAAGTGGATGTTTTTTGATCTGTCATTCAAACATGCATGAAAATAAAGTAAGTAAATGCGAGGTGATTCTATAACATTTTTGCACGTAGACTCCTCTGTGGACCTGGGACCTCACAGGTGCTCTGGCCGACAGCAATGTCACTAATACCGTTGTTGTGAGAGTGTCTGGATTTCCTGCACACCCTTCTGTGAGTTAGATGCTGGAACTCTCTTGATCTTACCTGTAGTTATTTGCAGAAGGTTTTCAGGCAGCAATTCATTCCTCCTGTGGCTAAGGAATGCTGTGTTGGCTGAAATGTCCCGGCTTTAGTTCTGCAGCTGTGCTGCCAGGCTTCGCAGCCACATTTCCATATGAGCACAGGGTGGAAGCTGTGTCACCCTAGTTCTCCAGGTATTGTTCTCCATCCTGGTTTCACACGTTTAAATGTGGGAATGCCTGCATTGGAATAAATGAAATCTTCTTGTCTGTCAAGTGACAGGGAAGTTTTGATGACCCATTTCATTTTATCCATAGTCCCTTTGTCGATAATGATGTATTAGTCATTTTGGTGGAACTGTCTTGGACTCAGAATAAAAATGTATTTTGAGCTTTTTTTGTAGTTGAGTCTGTGTTAATATTATTCTCTACTGGTCTCTAATGTGATTTATCCCATAGACATATAAGATATATGGGTTATTTTTGGCTTGCTGCCACTCTGTATTTTATGGAGATCCTTGGCTCATGGAAAGTCTTTAAACAATTATTTAAATATTACTTTATAGAATTTAGCACCTTCCCCGATGGAATGATAATAGTTTAAGTGGATATTTTTATTATTAATAATGATGCCTAATTATGGGATAACCTCTCATACTATTAATACATGCATCTACTGTTTGGAGCAGAAATTTGTTCTCTCTACTGGTCCAGGATAAGAAGTACTATGTGTTCCCATTCGGATTACAAGTGGCTGCTCAAAATTTACTATTTGGCCTTTAAATCTTAGAAGTCTCTTGAACTATTTTGAAGTTCTTGAATATTCTCTGGAGAATATAGGCTTCCTTTCCTTGTGCTCAGAGGATGTGTGGTGTAGTGAACAGAGGGTGGGGCTTTGGGATCAGGGAGAAAGGGCACCAAATTCTTTTACCACTGTGTGGTCTTCATAAAAAAGAAACATCAAGTACTTTGACTAGTTGGAGCAAGCTACATATAAACTTCAGTGAATTCTTCTAACAACCCAGTGAGTTTATTGTTGTGACAGGTGAGGAAACTAAGAGTGTTTATATGAACCACATTGGGCTGATTTGGTGATTGAAATGGAAAGTAATTTTATTACGTTGGTTTTTTAATTGTGTTCTGCTTCCCTATTCCCTAAGGAATGTTAAATTGCCATTTGAAATTACCAATTTGGAGAGGAAAACAAGCTTTTTAGAATTTTTAAACCCAAATAAAAATAATTTTCTATTCCAACTTAATTTTCCCTGTTTTGTTGTAGTGATGAATCATCATCTGTTTTTTTTTTAAACTAGAAAAAACAGCAGGTGGGTTAATATCAGTATGAGATTTCCTGCTGTCTGAGTATTCTCCACAATCCCTAAGTTGAATTTGTACTTCAAGCCACTTCGTTAGTACTCCCAAGCCATAAATGGTTTTTTTCCTAGCAGTTTTTGAAGAAGGAAGCCTAACATCCTCTGAACTTTTGTGATTTGATAACCATCCATTGGTTACACAATAAACTGGTTCTTCCAGTAGGTCTTATCTTTAGACAATCTCCATGTCTGCATTAGAAATATTCCTTTTAGAAAACTGTTTTAGTGCCTTCAAAAAATATTAAGCAGAGTAGTATCTTGCGGGGTGCTGGAGATTGAACCCAGAAATACTTAGCACTGAGCTACACCCGCAGCCCATTTTATTTTATTTTGAGACAGGGTCTGGCTGAGTTGCTGAGGCTGGCCTCAAACGTGTGATCCTCCTGTCTTACCTTCTGGAGTTGCTGCAATTACTTCCAGGCATGCCCCAGTGTGCCCAGCTAGCAGAGTAATTTATATACATGTTTAAAAAGTGACTTCATTAATTTAATAAGTATTAATTAATTTAATTAAGTCATAGTTTTGAGAAACACTGCTATTGTTGCCTCAATTTTTAAAGCCCATCTACCCGCTTGTTGGCCTCCTTTCCTCATTCCTTCTTTCCTTTCTTATTTTCTTTTTCTTTCTTGGAACTGACAACTGAATGAATTGAATGTATCTCTTTTAGTCCACAAATCCTATTCATCTGCTTTTATTTTTCCATGCTTTAATCTTCTTCCAAGTACATTAGAAGAATAAGTAAGCCTACTTTCTAAAAATCTTGGCACATTTCCTGGTTTGGGAGGTGTAAAGAGAGCATTGGCAAAAAAGTGATTTTTGAATGAAAAATTAAGGCTCTACTTATATTTAAAATCCCCAGAGGCATCATTGATATAAACCAATGTAGCCATTTTCAGTAAGGAAAATAGCCAACTTGTATGTGTTTTTGATGGTTGAATTTTTATGAATGCATGTAACACCCAAATATATATGGAAATCTAATGTCGAGTGTATTTATTACACAAACCACAGTGTAATCTCAACCAGTAATTGGGAAAAAAATAAGCTGATGAAAGTTATATTTTAATATCAATATACTATTACAAAGCTCCAGTGTATCAAAATAATAGATTTGTTAAATGCAAGTTTAGGAAAAAGGCAAAACTTCTTACTGTGCCACATAATGGAGAGAAGTTACAACACATTTACAAAGCTCACTTTGTGGATTTATATATAGCAGAGAAAATAAGATAGATCCAGGATTTGTGTGCTAATGCGTGTAGTAAGCTGTGCCTTTAGCGTACTAAACCTCAGAGGAGAGCCTTTCCTTGACTTTGTAAGTTTATTGAACCTTGTTTTAGAATTTTTTTCACTCTAATTATCAGTTGCTTAAGGTTTATTTTCATACTATGCCTACTTAGTTGTGTTAGTGGAATGTTTGGGCGTTTGTGTTTTTTATATATACATAGATCATATATTTACATATATGTATATGATGCATACATTTTATACATAATTTATGTGGCCTTATGAACATTAAATAATGTTGAGCAATTACATATACCCATTTCTACTCCTATCTCCCTGAAGGAAAATGCCCTAAGTGACAATAGTTAACCTGCTTTGGGAACTGCTCCCCTGTGTTCACATTTATAGTGAGGGAGATTTTTAAATCACACTAGTCATAAAAATTCCATGAGAATATATCTTTACAATAAAAGTTTATTTTTTTCTTTTCTCCTTTTACACAGCTGGATCAGTATCTAGCTAGAAGCATTTTTTCGTGAGAATGAGTTTATTCTTTGATTCAAAAATAATTCTGAAGCAACATCTACTTTTAGAAAAATAAATAGTATAACTTTGCCTTTGATGGTGGAGTTGGTTATAGTAGACATGGAGAATGATAAAATTATAAATATGAATAGGTTGTATCCTGTGTTACCTACTAGAGGGCTTACAAAATAATTTAGAGTTAACAATCATAGGAAAATATATGGCAGTGGTTTTACTTGTAGATAATAATTCTTCATATTTTATATATAGCATCAAGAGTAATATATGCTAAGTGAAAAAAAGAAACCCAATCCACATTTGTTACAACTGACAAAATTCAGTGCATCAATGGAAAGAAGAATTAGACATGAGTTGAATTCCTTTCTGCCACCTAAATCCTTATGGCCTTGGGCGAGTTATCTCCCCTATTTTAGGACTACAAGAACTGTTTACTTAGTTGTATGTATATAGTAAGTGCCCAATAGATGTTTGCTGTCATCATTCATTTTTGTGTTTGACAGATATGCTATTAGGACTATTTAATGAATCAAGATCCAAAAACATCCTGCCTAAGCAATCCAGTTGGAGAAGAATTTACTGATCAGTGTTCCCTACTGGAACTGCAGTGAACTCTGAGAAAATGCAAAGAATGAACAAAGGATTTACCATGTGCGGCAAGAGACAGATATTCAGAGAAGCAGTCTTTATCACAATAGAATGGCACTAGTGTCAAATTCCTCATGCATGCTGGGGAAGAAAAGAGCCATGTGTAATTGAGATGAGCAGTCTTAAGAGACAAGATGCATAGGATTTAGATTATTGGGGAGTGGGGGCAGAGTGGAAGAAGGAGGGCCCAGGGAACGCCAGGAGCAAAGACATAAAGGGAAGGTTCTGTAGGAGCAAGGGGATTGGCTGGTGGCTTGAGCTAAGGATTTGGAGTGAAGAGAAGGGAAGATTCATCTAGTATAGCTTGGAAGCTAACTTTTGAGTCTTACTTGGTATATTAAGAAGGTAAAGTTTGTTTTATGGGTATTTTCAGGCTTTCTTGCAGTTTATGACTGATGGGATTCACAGGCCCAATATTCTTCTATGTGACAAGTACGTGTGGAATCCTTACTCTGTGCCAGGCACTGTTGTCTGTGCTGGGGAAAACTAGACCTGGCACCTGCCATCACAGAGCTACTTCAAGAGGAATGGAGTTGTAGGCAATTCAGTGCCAGCTACAACTTTCTCTTTGACTCAAGAAGGAATGTCAGAATACTAGTCCATGATCATCTGGTTATGACAGGAAGAGCCTGATGCCAGCCCTTGAGAAGGGAGGAGGTTGGTGGTCCAGAGAATAGACAGACTGGAGAGACAGCAATCTTGGGCAGAGAGAGGGAAGACTTTCAGTTTAAGATGGCTAGGATGGGTGTGGCTGCAGGTACACAGATAAGCTCAGTAAATGGCTGTTGAGCAAGCTTCTATCTGCATGCCAGCTTTGCCAAAACCAGCATCATGTGTAAGATTTCTCAGTTGATACAAATATCCTTGTAAAAAGAATCCAAAATCAGTTGTGCATCTGAAGTTGGTGTAGGGCTTTAGGAAAGCTGCCCTGTCCAGTGTCCTGTGCAGAAGGACTTATCACCTGCACTCAGATTGGAAACTGTGTAATGAAGAGGCACCTTAGGTATCTCTCGGCTACATTAAAAGCAGAAAACAAGCACAATAATTGTTGGGGTTTTTCTTATTTGCAGTACGTATTAAAAGTTCATGATTCTAATTTTTTAAAATCTATGAAAGCATGCCCTTGAATGTCTTAAAGTGCAGAGATTTAGGCTGCAGCAGGTGAGGCTCCTGATTGGCTGGGTGCTGTGATCAAAGGCCCTGGTTAGTGGCACCTGCTGTGTGCAGCAGGGAGTGTGCACTGTGTGCCTGCCATGGTGTGCAGCTGAGATATGACCTTTGCAGGTGCTAGAAAACACTCTTTGCTTCAGGCATGTGGAGTGTGCTGGGATTTGGGTGGCATCTATGCCTGAGAAAATCTTATTATGCAAAATAAAAATATAACTAAACATTACAATACTTAATGATTTCTTAAAGTAACATGCCCTTTCATTAAGTGAAAACAGGGTGTATAAAGTCCATATCTAGTTTTAAACATAGACATTTCGTTACATGAATATTTCTCCAATATGAAGCTGAGCAGCTGTTTCTCCAGATGCCACATCAGGGCTCTGGAGGGAATTGTTGCTAAATCCAATACCATAGTTAGCTAGATATTGAAAGAAATACTACAAGATGTATCCTATCTAATCAGTAAGCCTCAGTGAACTAAAATTTAAACACACAGCATGGAATTAATATAGGAATTTCGATTACATTCTAAACAAGGGGAACGTAATTGCCATGCTTTTGAGCTTGCACATTCTAATTTTTATTATTTAAACCCTATTAAGGATCCATCACAAGAACCCTCTTTGTTTTTCCCATAATCAGTTGTCATTGTGGCAGCCAATTGTTTGGAAAGACAAAGTACAACATCATTATGTATGAGGAAGAGCTGATACACACAGTCCACATGCCTCCTAGCTGACTCTAACGTGCCTGGGCCGGATATTCAATTATGTGGATAACTGTTTTCAAGAAGGTTCCAGAAAGTTATAGGCAGTGAGTGCTATGCAGGAACCAATGGTGGTGAAATGAAAAATGTCTGACCTTCTGTTTCGTAAACTGTTGCCATTCTACACCAAAGTGGTGCAATGAAGAGCAGGTGCATTTATGGAAGGATTCCATGGGTCTAGAATGCATTACTTGAAGCTGGGAGTGGTGGCGTAGACCTATAATCCCAGTGACTCAAGAGGCTGAAGCTGGAGAATTATAAGTTTGAGGCCAGCCTCAGCAACTTAATGAGACTCTTTCTCAAAATTAAAAAAAAAAAAAAAAAGGCTGGCTCAGTGGTAAAGTGCCCGAGTTCAATCCTTAATACCATAAATGAATAAATAAATAAGAATGAATTATTTAATACCAATGTAAAAAAGTAGAACTAAAAAAACCTTATAAAGAGCCGGCGTGGTGGCACAAGCCTGTAATCCCAGCACTTAGGGAGGCTGAGACAGGAGAATCACGAGTTCAAAGTCAGCCTCAGAAACAGCGAGGCGCTAAGTAACTCAGTGAGACCCTGTCTCTACATGAAACACAAAATAGGGTTGGGGATGAGGCTCAATGGTTGAGTGCCCCTGAGTACAATCTCCAGTACCAAAACCAAAAAAAAAAAAACAAAAAAAACCCCAAAAAAGCCCACCTTATAAAGATGGATAGTTTATCTTGAAGAAAATTTATTAAGGGAAAAAAACTAGTTGACAGTTGATTCTGTCAAATAAGAGAGAAATCTCTTGTGTATTCTTTCTTCCCTTTCTAAAATATTCTAAGAATACTCATTTATATCACTAAGCTTAAAAATACTTTAAAATACTTCAAAGAATATTAATTTTAATGCAAATACTTATAGTCTACACAGTAGAAAATACTGGAGAGTTAAATGGCAATATACTAACAGTTCTTACCTCTGGTGTGATGTAGTCACTTTTATTATTTTTCCTTTGTTACTGAGTGTGAGCACTCAGCCTGTGTCACCTTCATGATTATTAAAAGCACACGCTACTAAACAAACAACCTCCTAAGCATGTCACAGACTTTTATGGAAGGTTTATACCTTGTTCAGCTGTTCTTAGCCAGAGATTTGCTTTTGTGTCTCAAAAAAGTGTCTTTTGCTTTGACAGCATATTTTGATAAGAGGTTCCTTTAATCTCTGTGATTTGATCCATTACTCCCGTGACTCTTGGCTGTTCATGTTCTTTGACCCCAGATATTACAGAACTGGAGTCCTGGACAGTGGTCACGTAGCCTGACAGTCCTCCAGCCCGTGTCTTCCCCAGGCTTCTCCATGCCCTTCTCCCTCTGTAGGTGAGCTTAGGTCCACACTCCTTCCCAGCTAATGAGGCTCAGAAAAAATGCCAACTTTGGATGGCATTTGTTGGCCTGATTCTACAAAACATCATATCACTGATGAATTAATAGACACACTACAATTATATCTGCATTTCTGTTAGTGTGATATGCTTCCTTGGAGTAAGTAAATAAGGAGATACATTTATTTTTAAGTCTTTCAGGTCACTAATTAGGTTAGCTCTGTGAGTGCCTAGCAAAATGTACCTGTGTGTTATCCTTGGCGGATATGAAACCAGCTAGAAAACCTTTATTAGAAAACGTGACAGGAAAGAAGAACACGAGAGAAAACTCATTGTTAACTTCACAAAAGCAGCTGTTGGTAAATACAGATATAACAGATCCAATGGTTCTTAGTACTTTAGAAAGTATAAACGTAGGAGCACAATGTTAATACTTGGAGAAATGGGATTACATCTAACACTTGTACCCATTCGTGATTATTCTATGTGCTTTTTTCCCAACCTCAGATACTCCACCACTTGAATGAGCCACTCTTATTTGCTGGTGGTATGTTGGGGCAGGTGGCAGACTGAGGACCATTAATAATTATGGAGGATTCTGGAGACTGTCATGGCAGCATCTCGGTGAAGGATCTGTTGTGGAAAGGGATGGAGACCAAATGGACGATTTTTAAACATTGGCAGGTTCAAATGTAAAGCCAGAGCGATAACTCCCAATGCCGCTGTCTTATCAGAGGGGTAGACGCCAGCAGGGCTGGGGTGGTGGAGGTACAGCATAAACCTTTTTCCAGTGACTGTTGAGTCAGAAAATATGCTCCCAGAGTCAATCATTAATCTCACCAAAGGGAAGATTTTGCTCTTAAGAGCTGCCATGAGCTTTCTACTGCCTCTTATGAACTTCATGTAATGGCAAGGACTCTTAATGAGAAGGCAACAAAGTGCTCCTGTTTAGGAGGAGCATTCACTCTCTTGGGCTACTAGAAATTCATTGAATGCATTACTACCCCAGCCTAAGAAATCACCCCATAATGGCCTGAAAAAAGTGTTCCCAAAGAATAACAGTTTACTCCCCTGTTAGGACAAGCAAGTCCCATATATGGTATTAAGAACCTGCCATCTCTTTGTCATTTATAAAAGGATTCTTAGCTTCTGTCTTTAATTACTTGTATACAAATTTTGTTTTATGAATTTCCAAAGAACTTTGATTTTCATAAGTCCTAATGCCATCTCAGTTTGAGTGCGAGAATGCATGCATATGTTCATACACTGTTCACAGTGCTAAATCTGGATAGTGAAAAAGTAAAAATTTACTATTGAGTGAAATCCTGTGGAAAGGACTGCAAAAGAGATAAGAGTTGTAATTGAAATCAAATTTTCTTCAAGTCACAGTTCTGAACAACTTGGTCATGACAAGAAATGGGTCACATCAAAGAATGGGGTGGAAAGTGAATATGAGCTTGGAGCAGAGATAACAGACGTCCTTAAGGATGGCCATCTCATGGCGCCATGATTAATTAAGGTATCTGCCAGTCATATGGGCTTGAATCATCGCTTTGGAAAGGGCAGGGAGCCTCGATATTTACATAGGGATCATCCGCTCATATTCAGAGTGCTGTCATTGCTTCTCTTGGCAGCCTGTGACTTGTTGGCGAAATGTCTTCAATTATGGGCAAACTGCCTAGTCTCATATCATCACAAACCAATTTGTCAAGATGTGTGTATTTGGAAAGCTATGGAAACAGAAATATTTTACTTACTTTGAAAGGATGGGGAGAAAACCTAGTGTATATATATTCAAAAAATATCAGATCTTATGAAATTTTACTCTTAGATAAATATTTAATAAAAACGCCTGTGCCGTCTGTAAAGGAAAAAAGAAAAAAAGAACTAGAGAAGAAATAGCTTGTTAATGTTTGAAAAAGCTCTATGGGTGTTTACAGAGAAATTGCCATATGGAGAAGATAAAATATTTCTACCTGAACTCCACATTGAAACTGATCAACATTAGCCTGATCTCTCTTTAAGTAAGTCCACATTGTCTAGATTTTAAAAAAAGAATCATCTAAATATCACCTAATATCATAAATCAAAAATTTCTTAAATAGAAGTAAGTGATCATTTGCTCTCACGTTATAATGGATATTTTAATAAACGGCAAGGATAATGCCTTCTGGCCTTAGAGTTGACCATGGAGTTCCTTTTTCTCCCGTGGCATCTTTCAAGTTCTGACAGGACTCTTCCTCCTCTGGGATCTCTCCTGACCATTCTCATATAGTTTGCCCTTCTCCATGTATCAGAGCGGGGACTTATTTTGGAATTGCTTTGCTCCGCTTCTCCACTTAAGTTTATAATAATAGCTGCACCACAGGATTCATCTGAACCATGTTTTGTACAGTCTGGGGACTTTCTATATTTGAAGCTCTGCATTTTTAAAATTAATGGTGGATATATCATTTCCACTCCTAAAATGTAGACCTCTGTGCATAGACTTCTTAGAAGGAATGATTCTTTTCTTCAAAGGGTTCATAAAAAAGAAGCAACAAAATTAAGATACATCCAACAACACTGCTTGGCAGTGGTGTGCTGAGGACAAAGTCTGGCATAAAGTTGTTTTAAGCCCTCTCATTAATTATTAAGAAGACTCATTATGTGCTGATACACAAATCTTGGATGGGAATTTGAAACAAATATGCATCTAATTTATTTTCAAATATTTGAGATAAGTATGCAATATGAATAATATTGCCAGGTTTCAATAAATCATTTCAGTTCCCTGAATAAAATGCTGTGTTTTATTACTCGGTGATGTGATTTTGAAATAACTTTTAGAAGACTACTGCTCAGTTTATCAAGATAATATACTTTCATTTCTTATGAGGATCACTTAGAAAAAGTAGCATCACACAATCCAAAGTTCCTTCATTCTTCCCTACTCCTCCCTCCTGCCGTCTATGGATCAGCATCTGCTGATAAGAGAAAGCATTCAGCCTTTGGCTTTTTGGATTGGCTTATTTCACTTGGCATGATATTTTCTAGTTCCATCCATTTACTTGCAAATGCCATGCCATAATTTCATTCTTCTTTAAGGCTGAGTAATATTTCATTGTGTGTATGTACCACATTTTCTTTATCCATTCATCTTTTGAAGAGCATCTAGGTTGGTTCCATTGTTTAGCTATTGTGAATTGAGCTGCTATAAACATTGATGTGGGAGTGAGGGGGTGGGGCTGTGGGGATGGGAAGGACGGTAGAATGAGACAGACATCATTACCGTATATACATGTAGATTACACTACTGGTGTGACTCTGCACCATGTATAGCCAGAGGAATGAGGAGTTGTGCTCCATTTGTATACAATGTGTCCAAGTGCATTCTACTATCATGAATAACTCATTAGAACAAATTAAAAAGTAAAAAATAAAAGAAAAAGTGGTATCACCCCTCACACTTTCCTCCTTTCTTCTAATACTCTGAGTGAAACAGGGACATAATCTAATGCCAGAGCCCTGTTACTCGACTTCTTGCCCCTACCCTGTGCCTGTCATCCTGGCACTGTACCCACCCCCATGCACCTTTCACTTGCAAAAACCAGGGCCTTTATGTGGTCAGACCATCTACAAGGGCGTGTAGAGCACTTTCCACATATTTCTTCACACACTTCTCCCCACTTTTCTTTACCATTGTTCCTCCACAGACCAACCCTGCCATTCCTTTCTCGGGTATACCACAGAGACATAAAACATGGCCATTCTGACGCATGAAGAATTGGGAGCTGAGCCTGTCTAACTGGCTAGGAATCCCAGCTCCACCACTCCTTAGGGATAGGAGAGCATCACAGATTGACAAATAGACAAGTTCATAGAATAAAGCCTGACACAGGGAAAGTACTCAGGGTTAGCAATTGTTATTAGTGCTCTGAGAAGTACAGATAGCATAAATGCAAGTGCCTACCACATAGCACTCAGTAAGTGAGATCTAATTATATTACTGGATACTTACCTGGCATGTCTGTGGTTTCTGGCTCTTCCTAATCCCAGCAATAATGTATTCATCATAGACATTCTAAACATGCACATGCATATGTATGTGTATACAGACCCAGAATTAGAAACTCGGAACAGAGATTGCTTTATATCTCCAAATAGATTGTTCAGGAATGCCAAAGTACAGTTAAAAATCTAGCCAAGTGCCAGCACTTTTTGAATAAGATGCAAATGCAAAATTCACTTGATTTTACAGGGTCCATATAAAGGCTTTGCTAAATTAGAAATGCAGAGAAGGGAGGGTTTATTTATCCTGTTTATTCAAAGTGAGAGCCAGAATCATGATGTTTTAATGGTTCTAAATATTTTGTTGGATTTTTCCAGGAGAGAAATTATATTTACCTCTTAAAAGGCCCATGCGTATCTCCCCATTTGAACAGTGAGATGCTTTATATTTTTAAGAAAAGCACGACTCCTTTGGAATATGAGCTTCTCCAGTGAATGAGGCTCCTGGCTGTCCTGATAGCCCTCCCCCACCTGCATGGGGCCCTCCTGTGCTCTTAGAGCCTTGAGAGTGTTCGCTGCATTGAGGCAATCACATCACAAAGGAGAGGAGACTGGTACTTGAGCCCATCTTTCTCTTTCCACTTGTTTACTAGGAACAAAGTTCAGTAAGAAGAATTCTTGACCTCCTGAGCAAGTGACTCTTGATGATTAGTTTTGAACGCTTCTTTGGGACCAGCTTACAATTTAATGCTTTTTTCCTAAGGGATGGGCATTCTAGCACAGATTCAGTTCAGTCACACACCTGGATAACGTGCTGCTCAGTTTCCCATTGAAATGGCAATTTTATTCATTTAGAAATAGGATACTTCTACTAATTTGACTTACCGTGCCTAGAATAAGGACATAAGGTTCACTGTGATATTTTTGGAAACTGACAACTTTGAGAAGCACGTAGCACCCACAGCTGTTATGTCTCCCCCACTCTCCAGGCAGTACCTGGTCTAGGGACATGAAACCCAGAGTCCTGGGCTATCTCTGAGAAGAGCTCAGGGGAGTGTGGCGCCTGAGCCAGCAGATCTTCTGTCTCTTGAGATCTCTGTCTGTCTCTTGCCTGGGGAAAGGGTAGCCGCGGAGGCATTGGGAAAAGCAGATTGATTAGAACTGGAAAGTTCTAGAGGATTTTGCTCTCTGTAGGCCTTGGAGTACCTCACCCCTCATAGTCAAAGAGGCATTCAGGTTACTCCTGAACAGCACCACCTCTACTGTTAGAAATTGTTCCACTCCTCCAGTGGTCTCTCGTTCAGAGGGCTTTTGTTTAGATGGGCAATTTTTTCCTGGCACCATACAGATGAAGAAGCAGCTATGATAGGGTAGAGTCAGTGGTAAGAAAGGGGTGGGCATGGGCTGCTGGGAGGTTAAGGAGAGGCACCTGATTTGGTTGGGGAGGAGGAGGAGGAAAAGGAGGAGGAGGAGAGGGAGGAAAAAGGGGAAGAGGAGGAGGAGGAAGAAGAGAAAGAGGAAGAAGAGGAGAAAGAGGAAAAGGAGGAAGAGGGGGAAGAGAAGGAGGAAGAGGAGGAGGAAAAGGAGGAGGAGGGTGAGGAGGATGGTTAGCTCTTGAAGTGATCTCTGCTGTTGTCTCAATTGCTGATACCTAGCAATGAGATAACAGGACAATGGATGATGAACACATTAGCTATGGGGCTTTGGGCAGGATACCTAACTCTCCTGTTCATCTGTAAGACAAGTGATGACACCCATGTTGAAGGGGTACTTGAGCAGTGAGAGGACACATGTGAAGTGCTCAGCTGGTACCCAGCATGGAGTGGGGACTCGTAGATGCTGCAGCAGCTATTAATGGTATTCATTTTCTTACACTGCATTCAGGACCCATCTTATCCATTCACTGCTGAGATCTTGAGCCTCCTTCAACCATGGGTAGATCATAGACCCCTGGAGCTAGAGAGACTCAGTATTCTATAGTGTGGGGGTTTGAGTTTTTAAAAACTATATAGTAGACTCTTGGAACCCTGTAGAGTTAATTGTGTGATGTATTGTGTTTAGGTTCATGTAGGGCAGAAAAGACGGGGGACATGTGGAAGGATTAGAGGAAGCATCCCTTGTAGGAGGACGACTTACTTTTTTGTGAACTCACTCCCAGGAACGTAAAATAAAAAGCAACAGCAGTGAAAGAGCAAAGTGCCACAGGGAGCACTTCCATGTCCTAGTTTAATTAGACTGTTGGTGAATGATGTGGGCACTTTGTTCTTTCTCCCCCCCTCCCTCGCTCATCTTTTGCTCATTTCTTTGCTTGTTTAGACTTGATCAGAGGTTAGAAAAGAGCAGAAGGAGGAGAATGCAATAGTGTCTGTTACTTTCTTACTAATAGTTCTTGCAAAAGCTTTTGGTGGCAGGGGAGATTGAAGGTAAAATGAGATTATAATGAAGTTTACAGATAATGCCATTGATTTTAATTATGTTAAGGTCTGAGTAGTAGAGACAGAGTTTGTTTTACAAGTTCTCATCTCATCCATTATGCTACAAAGGCGGATATTGGTAAATAGTTGTTTTCACTTTAAGGAATGTTATTAGGCAGATGTAGTAGAATTATGGTTGTTGACTTTTTGTAATAGGGGAAACAGAGGCTGGAGTGTAGCTCAGTGACAGTACTTGCCTAGACTGCAAGAAGCTGTGGGTTCTGTCCCTAGCACTGAAAAACAACAATGACAACAAAAGCACACAAACAAACCTCACACGGAAAGACAGAGGTAGGAGAAAGGAGCAGGAGAAGTTCAGAGCCCATCCATGCTGCACCTGGCTCTCGAGAAGGACAACTTTAACGCTCTTCACAACCTTCAGTTAATCAGAGATCATCACCAATAGGCTACTCTCTAAACTGCAGGCATATGAGGAACTGAGGTCCAGTTTGCTGGTCTCCAGATAGTTTTGGAGTTTGAAGCTCCCTCAGAGGAAAACGGGGGTAAATTCCACATTGTTTCATTAGGTATTTGTGTTTGCTTGCCTCAGAAGTTGATGATGTGTGTCCCCTCAAAGGTAAGTTCTATTTACACCACAATAGTTATTTAGCTAGCACATCTTTTCCAGTCCCTCATGGAAAACACAACTCATCCTACTTGACTAAAACTTTGAACGGAAGGTTGATGGAGAAGCTGTTAGTTTTGCATGGTGGGCTGATCTTCATGAACTGTCTTAGAACTTGTTCTATGGCCTGACATGCCATCTTGAGACTCCCTTGCCTCAAGCAGCCCCTCAAAAATGCCCCAGTATATTTGAAATGTTTGTATAAACTATGGAATATTTTTCAAAGTATTATCTGTAATAAGTGAAAAGCTTTACATGCAGGTAACTTAATGTTCACATCTAGCCTATGACGTACCTCCTGGTATTTCTCCCCATTTAACAGTCTGAAGCATAGAATAACATTCCCAAGAGTTTTCAGTGGCACTTGGATTTTAACTTAGGACTTCATCCCAGTCTTTAGCAACTTGCTTTTCTCTCTAATATGAATATGCTTAGGGTTAGGTGCCCAGTCCCTGCCTGTCTTTAGTAGCAGCTGAATACTTAACTTTAATTTGTAGGCAAGTCATCCATATTTCTCAGGCTTCAGTTTTCTTATCTGAAAAATAATGATAATGTATGTCCTATATACAGCTTAATATTATTCTTAGGATTTTTCTGTGTGTCTGGGGTAACTGGGGCTCAAACCCAGGGCCTCACCCATGCCAGGCAAGCACTCTACCACTGAGCTGTATCCCTATTCCAATATAATTTTACTATTAAGGCACAGATGAATGTGATGTCAACTCTGAGTGGTGTAGATTTCACTGGTTAGGGACAGCAAGGTAAATGTTTGGGACACAGCCTGTTATGGTTTGGATATGAGGTGTCCCCCAAAAGCTCACCTGTGAGATAATGCAAGAACGTTTGGAGGAGAAACAATTGGGTAATAGCCTTAACCTAATCAGTTAATTAATCCCTGATGGAATTAACTGAGTGGTAACTAGAGGTGGGTGGGATGTGACTGGGGGGAGCAGTTCACTGGGGGCGTGGCTATGGGGTATATATTTTGTATGTGGAGAATGGAGTCTCTCTGTTTTCTGATCACCATGTGAGCCATTTCCTCTGCCACGCTCTGCCTCCATGATGTCAGCCTCATCTTGAGCCCTGAGGAATGGAGTAGACCTGTGGATTAAGACCTCTGAAATCATGAGCCCTCAAATAAACATTTCTTCCTCTACGATTCTGGTCAGATCTTTTAGTCTCAGTGGCATAAAAGCTGACTAAAACACAGCCTGTGTACATATGTGTTTAGTAATAACCTCTTTTATGTTTGACAGGTACCCAGTTAAGTAAGATATTCATGGCCATGTAAAAGTCATTGAAAATTGTATTGAGAACGAGCATTTTAGTAATTCCTTTCTCCTCCTTAACTTTTCCTCTTGGCCAGGATTATACGTTTGTTTATTTTTCTTTTTCCATACAATTTGTTTAAATAATGGCTCCTCTAGCTTTTATCAAACAATATGTCGCAGTGTAGACAGATTTATTGGTGCATGCCTTTGTCTATTCACAGTGCATTCAGTACTATAAACTTTCTTGTAAATATTCTCAAGGTTTTACCTAAGTATGATTTTTAAATTGTTTTAAAGGTTTATTTCCAGTTTCTGATTTATTAGTCCTACTAGGCTGTAGTTATGGTCATAATTGCTAGTCTGGCAAAATTTAGGTTGGTTTGTCTGCATGAGTGATTATTAGAGATGAACGTTCGTTCTCTAAAAATATGTTTTCCAGAGAAAATAGGATTCTCATTTTCTCTAAGAATATCATTTTAAAAATTCCATTTGAATAATGAGTTATCAAACACTCTAGTGTTTCCCTTGCCCCAATTATTAATGAACCGTTACCCAAAACTTCATAAAGTTGTAGAAATGATTTATAAACATCAAGATCTACCATAGCCATATTTCATTAATGGCATTTCTTTTAAAGTTATCATTTTTCTGGACTGACAAATGTGCCCTTTTGCTAATATGTGTACGTGCCTGCTTCATCTGTTAGGTGCTTTGGAGGAAGGGCCTACGTGTGCTTTGATTTCCATTTAAATTCACTTTAAATTTGATCAGAGCTTTATTTCCAGGAAATGGCTTCCTTTTTGGTACCATATGATTCAAGTTCCATATAAGTGCTGTTTGAGAACCCCTCATGCCTTAAGTACTTATGGTGCTGAGTCATGATGGTGACGGGTGGGGAGTGGAGGTACTGGGTCTCAGTGACCAGCTGAGGACTTGCCAGGATTCATGGTACAAGATCTGAGATGCGATTGTCTAGTTAGCCAGTGAGTATTTTACAAGGATATTCATCTTATAGATAGTTCTTTAGAAAACCAGCATTTTTTCAGCTGTAAGGTTGATGATTTTTAGGATTAATTAGTAGGGTTATTAATCCAAACAATTAAATTCTCTCCTAAGAGTACAGCTGTCTGATTAATTAATCTATTAATTAATCAGTGGTTTCTCCAGATGTCTGTTGAGATACTGTCCCTTGAGCCCTGCTGGGATATGTTTTCAGACCATGAATTAATCCCTTTCACTTATTCAACTTTATAGTAAAAGGAGACTATTTATTCAGAGAGCCCTGTTGTGAGTTTGCTGTGAACAGAAATCTATTTGTAATTATTTCAGGTAATCCTTCTCACTCACGTATGTGACATACTTCTGTGTCACGAATTGATAACGTCTGATAAAATCGTAATAGCTTTTCAGATGTATTTCCTCTCACCACACTGGAAAGTGTACTTACAAAATTAAACATTGCAGCTGAAAAGAGAAAATCCATCACATCCTAAAACATGATTTATTTATTTCAATAAAGTAAGAAAATTATACCGATGTTTTCAGTCATATAAATTTTATGACTTCTGTGAGAGACGTTGCTTTCCAAGGTAAAACTTTAAGTGACAACCTGTTTTTTTTTTTTCCTGACCCTGGCTTCAAATTCTTGGGAACTCCAAATCACCTGAGGAGTCCTTCTGTGACTATCTGGAATGCCCAGGAAGTCATGGTCTAGTAGCTTCCGGGGTGATTGTCTTCTGCTGGGCATGGCTGGATTGCTTTTGTCCTCTGATGAGCCACATACTAAGTTAGGCACAATTCCTCTTCCCTGAAGGCCACACAGAACACTCCACCCCACATGGTGACTCCTTGCACTTTAAAGCTATGTCCTTCCTGGTGCCATACTACTTTGGTTAGAACTTGCCTGGCACTCCAGGCATGGCTCACCACACCATTGACACAGTGGAGTCCTTGAGGTGGCAAAGCACAGGGTATTCTTTTCAAAAGTAGGAAAGAATGAATGATTCTCTGTCCCCAACTCTCTGTGTGTGTTGTGTGTGTGTGTGTGTGTGTTTGGCTGGGCAACATATTATAACAGAAAATAACAGATCTTAGAAAGACTTGGATCCAAAGCATTCATTAGCCAACAGTCTACATAGGTTGGGAAGAGAAGGATGAGGATGCTGACTTCACAGGGCAGCTGTGGGCCATCTCATTTGAAATACTGGCTGCAATCCAGGCACCTCTTCCTTGTCTTCCTGGAATCCATCCCTGGGGTCCCCTCAGAGTTAATAATAGCTTCTTTACATCTGAAAGGTGCATTCACTCATTCATCAGCCTCAACCTACAGTATGTTTATTACACAACACTATGTTGGTTTATGTCACAAAATTGTGTCCCAGGTGGGGAAGGATAGGGAAGAGGACTACAGGAGGAAAAAAAAAGCCTGGGTTGTTGATGAGGCTGTGGATGTGTTTGAACTCACCAGCATGAATGTATACCAATGAAGAAGATGAGGGCTGAGGACAGACTTCTGGGGGACAAAGACATTTCAAGGGAGGGCAAGAGGAGAGCTTTAATGAACTGGAGGAGGACATGTGGTCAGTGGAGTAGGAAACTGGCAGAGAGACAGAACCACAGTCACAGTGACAAGGGAGCATTCCAGGGGCCAAGTTGGAAATATGCCCCGTGGCTCTAAGCATCTCTTGATTGGGCAAGGCTAGAACATGGGTGACTTTGATGAAGTGGTGGTAAAGAAAGCCCAAACTGCATAAGTTGAGAAGTGAGTAGAGAGAAGCAAATGGTAGGTTTCTTGAAAGAAGCATGAATGCGGAGGAAAGAAGGTGTTCACAGAGGGAAACAGGGTCAGGAGTGGTTTGTACTTCAGTTGGAGGAGACTGGACATCTTGTGATAAGTTCCAGATGGTTTTGCTTGCCAAAATAATTTAGAATTCACAATGAAATAAGGTTTCTGAAATTATGACAGTGCCAATATGTCATCTCAATTTTAACTATTAAAGTAGGATATAAATTTAATTTAATATAAATATAGGATTTTCCCAGAGTTGAAAGGGAAATTCATCATGTTTTCCCCTCAATCTCTTTTTTTGCAGATTAAATCTGACATTTTAACTAGTGCGATACTTTGGGGTAAAAGTACAATTCCAAACATTTTCTCTCTATGTCTTTGAGGCCTCAATGTTCAACTCAGATGTTTCTTTCCTGTGTTAGATTTAGCAGCAATGAGAACCAGACCATGGTCGGTTTATAGTTTAGTTCCTTTTCTTGTCACAAGAGATTTGTAAAAAATGATCCCAGCTTTGCTTCCTTGCTTGGTAAAGCTCAAGACTTTGCATATGTTAAACTGGCTTTTGGCTCTTTCTTTCTTTCATTCATTCATAAGTCTTATTTTCATGTATTTAATTGGGTCAGCGTGGCCTCTGAGTCAGTGTGGTAAGGAATGAAAGCTGAACCTCAGCGTGTCACTGGGTCTCTGAGAAATCCTTACAGCAGGAGCTCCAGAGCCTGAGTGGACATTTCCACCGCATCCTGCCTTCCTGTTCCTCCTGGAGCCTCTAGGTATAGGGTCGAGAAGCCCTCTTATTAGCAGAGAGTGGCAGTTAAGTAACAAGGGACACAGAACCTCTTTATACTGTGGTCAAGAGTTGGGACTGGCGCATCAGCCTGTGGGGCCTGCAGAGGCTTCTGTAGGATGGAGAAGGCCAAGGGATGGTTCCTCATGGGCGTTCCATTTGGTGATGGGCTGCAATGATGTTTTCAGCAGCTCTCCCAGATCCCACTCTTCCAGCTGTCTCTGCTTTCTCTCCAGCTCTGTACCACAGAGTTCATCTGGAAGTCAGTGTGTCCTCGCATAGGAACTAACCCAGTGCCCAGAGTTTGAGATACCAAACTTTTCCTTTTTCTTTTCTTTTCTTGGTTTCAGACAAATTCTCTATTCCTTGTTAGATAAAAAGAGGTAAACAGAACCAAAAAAATGACCCATCTCTAGCTGGGTGTGGTGGCACATGCCTGTTAATTCTGGCAACTTGGAAGGTTGAGACAGGGGGATCACGTGTTCAAAGCCAGCCTCAGCAAAAAATTGAGGTGCTGAGCACTCATTGAGACTCTTTCTCTAAATACAAAATACAAAATAGGGCCAGGGATGTGGCTCAGTGTTTGAGTGCCCCTGATTTCAATCCTAGGGACCCCCCCCCAAAAAAGACCAATCTCCCATTTCCTTTCTTTTAAGAGTTCCCTATGTAGCACCCCTCCAGTCAAAGCTCACTTCATCTGCAGGGTTGTCTTTCTTTCTCTTTAGCATTAAAATTAAATGAAGAAACCTATCTATTCCTGGAGTACATTTCTTTCTCCACACCTTCTCTCTCCTCATTTAGAATCCTATGTTTTGACATAATTTATCATGGGTTGTCACCCTTGATGATTAAAATAGGCACTAATGAGATGAAGCTTGTCAAGACTTGATCACAGGTCTGTGTTCTGTCGAATGGTAATAGGACATCTTTGAGAGACTTTGAGAAAGCAAAAAGTGTGAGAACAAATTATGGATTCCTGTGGATGAGGGCAGAGGTGAGGTAAGCCTGCTCAGAATCAGAATTCCTTAAAGGAATCATCCGCCACCATAGCTATCTCACCCTGGACTGCATGGGTAAATGGAGCACCAGGAAACGTGGATGGACGGATGCTAAAACTCAGAGTGAGAAGTCCACACTAGGAGTATCCTCAAAAGCAGATGTTTTTCTTGATGCAGTTGGGATGGAATTAAGAAGATTGCTTTATTTAGGTGATAGACATAACATGAGAGTCTGACACCTTAATTAGTTTTCTGTTGATTTTGTGTGGATTCTGCAAACTGACCCCAGAGAGACAAGGCCAAGTTTATATGCTACTCTAATGGAACTTCCTGTTGGAGATATACCTTTTTTTCCTGGACCAGTGTGATGTAGCTAAGAAGTTGGCAGCAGTTCATAAGGAGATTCCTATCCAGAAATTAACAAGTCATAAAATCCACTGGGTTTATACCATACTAATTTGTCGATATAAACTTATATTACTGTACATATCCTAAACACCATCAATCAAAAATTTTTGCTGGACTACAGGCAACTATTTTATTTAGATTTTTGGATCATTAGGTCATCTTTGTATCCAGGACAACTTCTGTGAGAACTTTAGTGTAAGATTTATATATGACCACGACTTGTGATTGATTATTTCTTTTTCAATTGTACTGGTGTCTCTTTAATAGTTTTTAGAGTTGGAACCTCAATAGATCTGGAGGACACATTTTTTTCAAGCTTACACAAATGGATACATGCCCCTATTGTTTAAAGATAAACATACCTTGGATCATGATCCTCAGTTCTGATCATGAGTTGGAGCACTTGTTAGAAAAGACATAAAGTAAGAGAAAATAATTAAAGCATATTTTTATCTGATGTTGCTGTTATTCCTGTCTCTCCTGGGATGAAAGGATTAACCTCGGTGTGCTGGTGGATGGATGGATTTGAAACAGCCCACTTCACTAGGAAGGCGGTTATGCATTTCAGGGTTTTCAGGGGAGAAGTAGCTGCCAGAAGGAATGTGTGCTAGGGAGTGTTCATATTTTATGAAAACTATGTTGGTCCATTGCCTCCTTCACTTGAATTAGCACTCAATTATCCACAAGGAAGGGCTGAAGACCCAGCAGAGTTGGATGTAACTCCAGTCTCGTTAGCAGCTGCTGTGTCCCTTCCCCACAACCACACTGCAGCAGCTTGGTTCATTTTGCTCTTAACTTTGTAAAACATACAGATACATTTTACATTTTAAAAAAATGTTCCAGCTCAGATTGGGAACCATGTAACAGCTTGAAAACTGGTAAAATCTCTCATCTTAAATACCACCCATTCCCATTTGAGATTGGCCACGCTGAAGACTGCAGTCTTTTAAAAAATCCTTTTGCCAGTCAAAGTGCATCATTTTTGGATATAACCTTTTCGATTCTGAATAGAACATCTAGACTGGAAAGGGTGATGGTGGTGAATTAATGCTATTAATTTTGGATCTTAAAAAATTATATTAGCTTTTTTTTTTTCCCAAATGACCTATGGGGATAGTATATTGGACATATTTTGGAAATGTCCCTTTGCTGTGTCTGAGGGATCCTTCTGGAAGAAAACAGTCACAAAATTGTTTTCCTTAACAGAATAAGAGTAACTCCATAATAAGGAAAATTGTTAAGTAATTAACAAGAGAGAGAAGAGAAAAATATTTGAGCAAATAATACTCAAAACGTGTGACTGAGGCATTTGGGGTCACTGAAAGACTATTTCTCCATGGAACTAGTGAAAAGGGACGACATTATCTGACGCTAATAAGCACCCACTGGAATGGATGTAATGGAAATACATTTTCTAGGTATACACAAATGACTGTGCTATAACTTTAAAGCCTTGGGAAGGTTTAGATGAAATTGAAAAGATAAGACTGCTCAAATTCAAGATTCTCATTCTTTAAAGAAGAAACCGATCTTCTATTTCTTCCTGGGGAATTACACCAGATACATTAACTGAAGTTATTTCTGCGTGATTACAGCAGAAATTAAATTGAGTTTGGGGGGATTATTAATAAAAGAGTCTATCAGCATAATTTCAGGACCTTGGTTATATTACCCACGCAAATGTCGTATTTTAGTGCAGACTACAATCAATTCTGTGAGCATGGAGGTGTCTATAAATGTTAATCTGGGTTTCTGTTGACAAACACAAAGCTTTTTCATTAAATTTCTAGTTTTGACCTTTTCCATTAGACTCAGATGGTCCTTACTTCAAACTACAGGATCAGTGTTTCCAATTTGCTCTGGTTAGAAACTGACAATATGAAGTAAGTCGAGTTGAAGGGATAATGAACACACGTACCCCTGTCTCTCAGTGGCTGTGTCTCCCAGCGCCAGCACCTGGCCTCTTCACAGCTGGCTGCTTTTGAATTTTTTTGGGGGGGGAGGAGGGTATCGCTTACTCCTTGTCACACAGCTAGTTATGGTTGAAGCCAGGTCTGGAGCCCAGGTTTCTGAATTCCTTACCTGGTACCTTTCTGCTATGCCACTGCATGGAATTGGGGGAAGTTGGCTTTCTGCATTAGCTATGAGCAGAGCAAGCCCATCAATATGAGAACCACCTTCTTGGGAGTTGGAGAGCTGGATTTTCTGGCATATGTGCAGGAGTTGAAATCTGGGCAGGATGGAATTATTTTCTTTGTGTTTTTAGCTTCGGTTGATACAATGCTCCAGTACTTTTTCTAGAAGACATTCTGTATATGTATTTTTAGGCCTTCATTTTCCATAGTAGTTGGATAAAAAAAATTCATGATTTTAAATGTAATAATCCTGATTTTTAAATCAGAATATAGGCTTAATATTACTAGAAATAATTATCCCATACTGGCAAGATTGCTTTTTTTTTTTTTTAATACTAGGTATTTAACCCAGAAGTGCTTTACCACTGAGCTGCATCCCTACCCCTTTTTTATTTTGAGACAGGGTCTCATTAAGTTTCTTAGGGCCTCACTAAGTTGCTGAGGCTGGCCTTGAACTTGTGATTCTCTTGTCTCAGCCTCTTGAATCTCTGGGATTTCAGGAGTGTGCCACCATGACCAGCTACAAGATTGCTTTTTACATGAAAGTACTAAATTCTCTTTTACTAAATGATGCCTAAATATCAGTACTTATGGCTTGAGTTGGTGCTTAGATCAGTGAAAAATTTCATTTTAAATGGTGCCTTTAATGGTCCCACTACAAAGACCTGGCAGTTCTTGATGAAGTGAGCTGAAAGGACAGTACATGTATTCTCACTTGGGATGGGATTGTGAGGGAATTATGCCCTTTCCCCTTACCACTTACATTCCAGCCAGAAAAGCCTTTCCCTATTAGGTTAAGTGCTATGCAATTACAAAATCACTTTCAAGAGGGGAAAAAATTAGTTGGCCCATTTGGGAAGTTTTGCAACACATGAGCTCATGCCAATAGGGTGAGGTGGGGATCCACTTTCAACTGTGGTTTTCAAGAGTGGAACTAGTCTTTGCTCATCTTCCCTTGAAGTGCCAAGGACCCTTTGCTCAGCTTGGTTGGAAGAGTTCTTTGATTTGCTGACACATTGATTTCATTAAGCTTCGGCATCATGGGATTTGTGAGGAAAAGCTGGTAAATTTACCAAGTGAGTTCCCCTAGTACATAATCATCTTAACAACAGTTTCCCAGGTAGGCCTTCTAGAATAACTGCAACCTGTGTGCACTCATGTTAGGAAAACTCTGGGGTGTGCCTTATTGGATAACTGGAGAACAAGAGAAATATTTTTTAAACAGATAGTAGAGAACTAAAACATTTTCCAGGAAGAACTTCTAATGCTCTAAAATGTGGCCACTGATCTATATCTTGTGTGGGATAATCAGAGCCCTGACCACTAAATAAAGAATCTATGGTCAGGTTGCATTTCCACGCCTAAGGTTTCTCTGACTTAATCTTCTGTGTCACTTTTAGTGCTAGGTTCATGGCATGTGGATATTGCTGTTTTTAACCAGCATTTTAACTTTATAGAGTGTATTGGTAGGAATGGAGATGAAGAATTTGTAGTAATCCTTGTGGTTTTAAGCCTGTTCTAAAAACCAAAGTATCATGTAATGTGCTTGGAAAATACTTTTTCAGATTTTTCAATAAACAATGCAATGTACAGAAAATGAGGTGAATAGGAAAGATGTCTTTAAAAATATTAACCCATTTAAAAATCTATTGAAATCACATTAAAATCAGCCATTTATCCCTTTATGATTTCCTATGTTCAACAAAATTTATGCAACTAGATCAAATATTTTGCAAGATTATCATACAGTAATCCAAGATGAAGTGATGTATTGAGCCCAGAAGAAATTAACCATAAAGACTTTATCTGGTTTTGGACAATGTATTTAAAAGAAGAAAATTCCACTTTTAAGGAGGTAAGCCAAAGGGAACAGAACTATGTTCCATGAGAGATTTTTGAGATGCAGGATGTTTATCACAGAGGAGATTCTAGCAGGCCTGGAGCTGTGTCCAGCACATCAGATGCATGAGTGAGCAACAGGCTTCAAATACTGGAGATTACCATGTGAAAGAGGCATCAGATATGTTCTGTTTATCTCACAGATAGGATATTCTGCTTGCAAAAAGGAAGGGTTTTCTATTTTCCTATTGCTTACAGGAAGATGGGCACTCTCTTTAAGGAGTGTTTGCTGCCTGGCACAGGCTAGGTGATCCTTAGGCATGTGTGTTAGTCAGCTTTCCATTACTGTAACAACTGCCCGAGATGATTTGCTTGTAAAGAGAAGAGGTTTATTTTGGCTCACTGTTTTGGAGACTTCAAACCTTGGTTTTTTGGCCTGTGGTGGCACAGTACATCATGGCAGAGGAAGCTGATCACCACATAGTAGCCAGGAAGCAATGAGAGAGCATGCTGAGCAAAGAGAACTTGGGCTGGGGTCCCTTTGAGGACGTGTCCACAGTGACCTAACCTGCTCCATGGGCCCTACCTCTTAAAGCTTCCACCACTTCCCAGTGGTGCCACAGGCTGGTTACCAGACCTCCAACAACACAGGGGCCAAACCACAGCAGCATGGGTGCCAGGAGAAGAGTTGCAACATCCAAGAGGGGTCAGGTGATTTTGGTGGCCTCTCTTGATTCTTACCTGCTATAAAGTAATTTTTCATTATTTCTCTGTTTTTTTTTTTTTGGATTCTCACTTGATTTCCTTTTTCCACTGTAGCCAGTGCTGAGGTTTTAGTAGTGCCCTTGGACTTAATTCAAACAAAACAAACAGCCAGGGGTAAGATGAGGCAGGCCAGGTAGGTTCTTAATTGCAATAGTCTTGATATATACATAGCACAAGAAGCATCTCTTTCTGTGGCATTTTAGTAGATTTACTGATTGATTGATCTATAAAATGTCAGCTGTCTTTTAATAGTTTTTATGCATAATTTTGAAAGAGTCTAGCTAGAGTGGGTAGTGAATCAAAAGGAATCATAGCAACAATTTCAATAGTTAAGACTTCCAAAGCACTGCACAGGCCAAGCACTAGGTGAAGAAATATAAAAATTACACATGTGTACACATACATGGATCTGTTCTCATTCAGACCTCACATATTTATGTTCCACATTTTGCAGATGTGGAAACCAAGGAGCAGAGAGATTAGTCAACTTTTTCACAAAGTCACACAGGAGCAGAGCCAGTGGTGAATCCAGGTAGATTGCTCCAGAGTATGTACTTTCAGTGTCTGTTACACATGTTCCAAGGAGAGAAGCCAAGAGCCAGGTTCTCCAAAGTCAATCACATTTAGCAGCTTTATCCAAACAAAAGTACACATATAAAGTTCTTGCCTCTGCTTTCTAAGTTGTAGGTCTAAAGCCAGATTGCAAACACATTTGAAAACAGCAGTTTGTAACTGTGGCTGGACATTACAGTCACTTGATGAGCCTTCAAAAATCTTTAGCTTTAGCTAGGCATTGTGGTACATGTCTGTAATCCAGCAACTTGGAGGCTGAGGCAGGAGGATCATGAGTTCTAAGCCAGCCTCAACAACTTAGTGAGACCCTAAGCAACTTAGTGAGAACCTGTCTCAAAATAAAAACAGATGGGAATGTGGCTTAGTGGTTGAACAACCCTCAGACCAAAACAAACAAACAAACAACAACTCTAGATTTTAGAATTGTTTTTACCAACTCTGATACCATTTTTAATGTCCTTTTGAAAATAGAAAGCAATTACTTTTTGGGTTGGGGACATAGCTCAGTTGGTAGAATTGTGCTTGGCTAGCATGCACAAGGCTCTGGGTTCAATCCCCAGCATCACCACCACCACCACACACACACACACACACACACACACACACACACACAATCACTTTTAAAATTTTAAATGATACTTTTTTTCTTGTATCAAATAGATAAAAGCTACCTTTGACATCTATTATGTTTTAAACTTCCTCTTAGGGTGTTTGAGTCTTTCCCCAACCCCAAATTCATATTCAAATCTTTACTCCTAATACCTCAGAATATGATCATATTTTGAGATAGCCTCCCTATGAAGTAATCAAAGGGGAATGAACTCATTAGGGGGAACCCTAATCCAATATAATATGTGTACTTATAAAAAGAGGAAATTGGAGGAGATACATCTATAAGCCTGAGAGGCCTGGTGCAGATCCTTCCCTCATAGCCCTGAGAAGGAGTGAACCCTGTTGACCTTGATCTTGGATGTCCAGCCTCCAGTCTGAGATGGTACATATGTTGTTTAAGCCATCCACTGTGTGGTACTTTGTTACAGCAGCCCTAATACACAGCAGACTAATACTGCTTGAAAGACAATACTTCATGTTTCTACTAGATTATCAAATGGAGAATATATTTAGGAAATCAGAGAAAAAACTGACTTGTATAGTACATTTATTTTCCTTAGATACCCTTGGATTAATTTTCCTAACAGTCTAGTCCATGTTAGCACCACTTGTGACTTTGGTTGTTTTCCTTAAACAGTTGGGAAAACAGCCCCCAACAAAGCATGATGATCCCACATTATGCCGTATGCTGTGCTCTGTGAACTACAGGCATAATTTTCTCACTTATGAAATACTTCCCATGCTGGGCACAGATCTCTTGTTACACCTCTTATATTCTACATGTTTGGGTTTACATTTACATTTATATGTGAAAAGCATTTGGGCTGGCTGATAAACACAGTGAAAGGAAGGAAATGGATAATTTACCTGAAGTATTTAGTCCACTGCAATTTCCGCTATTCCTAGCTGATCTACTCCATTGGAGTAAAAAATAGGAGAAAAAAAATCTCCTATAAACAAGACCTGTCTGTATTCAAGACATGACTGGCTTTGGTGCAGTGACTACACTCCTGGGAGCAATTGTCGTGCTGGGCGATGTATGTAAGCTGTGCCCCGGGGATGTGATTCTATAGCAGTCTTTCCCCACCACCATCTGTTATGCAGTATATTTCCTATAAAATTGTATTCAAGCATGGAATTGAAATTTGTATCATTACCAGTAGTCTACTAGAGAAACACATTTGCTGGACATGCCAAAGTAACACCAGAATAGCTTTGAAATTCACATCACCTACCAGCGCTTTTAATCAGACCTTCACACACTCTCCCAGGAGCATCAGATCAGCCTCACTCTTAGGAGACTGACAGTTTTAGTTAGCTTTGTATCTCTGTGACCAAAAAAAACTTAGATGAGGAAAAGTTTATCTTGGTTCACAGTTTCCGAGGTTCAGTTCATAATCGGCTGATTCCATTGCTTTGGGCCTGAGGTGTGGCACAAGGGTGTGGTGGAAGACAGCTACCTAGGTCAGGATGATCAGAAAGCAGAGAGAGCTTGATTGTAAGGAGCCATGGATAACATAAACCGCAAGGACAAACTTCCAGTGACCTATTTCCTCCAACAATACCCTTACTGCCTAAATTACCACCTATTAATCTATTCAAACTATTAAATGTATTAATCTACTGATTAGGGTATAGCTCTCATAATATATCATTGTACCTCTGGACATTCCTGTATTTTCTTACACATGAGCTTTTTGGGACACCTCCTACCCAAACCACAACACTGACCAGTTCTGGAACCAGCATTCTGGAAGGGTTTGGTCTCCTTTCCCTCATGGCTGCAGAAGGTTTGATCAGGATTTGACGTGGTACCCAGAAGGGTGCTCAGGGATGGGGGGATAGATAAGTGGAGACAGGTTGATGCTGAGAACTTCTGGGCTCAGTGAAAGCCAGAGTGCTTTGTAAAAAGCTGAAGAGCCTGGTTCTGGAATGACTGGCTATGAGTCCTCAGATGGAAGGTGCAAGGAGATCTGAAAGAAGAGACTGAGAATGAGGTTCAAGTGGCAGCTGGTCAGGACTCCCTGAGCAGAGTAAAGAACTTTCGCCATGACCTCTAGTGTGGGTTTTTATGATGTGAAATGTGAAGGCATATTAGATTCCTCTGAAAATTTGGGGTTGAGGAGAAAGTGTTCAGAGTTATTGTGGGGTAAATTTTTTAGTTAGGAGAAACAGAGACTCCCCGAGGTCATGTAAAAGAAGACAGCCTGCTTACAAGGATCTGTGACAGGAATCTACTCAGAGCCATAGGAGCAATCATACAGTGGAGCCTCTTGGAGAGGGACACATCATCTGGGAAAAGAACCATGATCAGCAGGCACTACACAACTGGAACATCTGGTCAGCTCCCTCCGGCCTAAGCACAACAGGTGTAGGTACTTGTTAGAGTGTGGCTGTGGGTGTAGGTCAGGTCTCTGATTCTGCTTTCCTATGTAGCCCTTTTGGCTTCACTCCTGTTAATAATTGCTCATCTATCATTATAGGTCTCCAGAAAGTGAGGGGAGGATGACTTTAGTTGGCCAGAGTGTCACCTCATGCTGTCCAGCAAGGAGATGGGCTCAGCTTATGTCAAATTCCTGTCTTTAGACTTGATGGCATAGCCACATGGTCTTGTGGAGACCTGTGAAGAACACTGCTGCTTAAAGCAGGGATTATGGGTTTGGTACCATTCTAAGACTTCTTTGGCCTAAAGTACAACCTGCCTAATAAGTCACAATGTGTACAACTGCTACACTAATCCAATGGACTAAACATTGTTTACACCTTATATTTTCTCTGATTTAAAATTCAGAACCTAATTTCACACTGCTTCTCAAGGATCCATCGACACTTCATTACAACGTATTGAAATTAGAGGAATCTGGCCTCAAACTACTTTCCTAACCTCTTCTTTTATTACTGTTCTATTCTAACTTCCTTACTATCTTCAATTACTCGGTCTAAATGTCTTTACCTATTTCAATCCTGCTCCCAAGTCTATTTGTTTGTTTGTTTTATTTTTAGAACTGTGGTTCAATGGCCTCAGAAAGCCCCCAGAACACAGAGGAACCTGTTGTGACCTCTCTGGGTCATTGTCTTCATTTATAAATTATCCTAAGTTACATCATGTTGTCTAAGTTTCATTCTAGCCATTGAGAGGACTCAGTCTTCCATCTAACTTTGCTTTCTTTTTTCTGAATATATGACATTTAGTCTTAGCTTGGATATGAAAATTGTGATTAGGTCTTACCTATGACCTATGATCTCCAGGTCTCTGCACTCCTAGTGTGGCTGTCCATGGAGCGGGAAGGAGTCTAGTCAGTGGTCCTTGCCCTGAGGATCTCCGTGTTTCCTTCTTCTTTGAGCCCCCTGGTACTCTTGAATATCTTCTGAGCACACTGTGTACTGGGAGACAGTCTGACCCACTGTGTACCTCTAGACCCCTTCCTGCAACCTGCCTCTGGGCACTTACCTTTCATTTCCCACAGGATGCTTCTCTCATCCTCACAATGCTTCTTCCGTTGGCACACAGGAGTCCACTCATTTTCTTCTCCCCCCACTGCCTAGTGACCATCAGACACATTGCCTGCTGTCTGGGCAGAAGATATAATTAATACTTGGAGAAACTCAAGTGAATTTCTTTAACTGTTTGTCAAATGAACCTGGTGTGGTAGCACATACCTGTAATCTCAGCAACTCAGGAGGCTGAGGCTAGAGGATTGCTTAAGCTCACAAGTTCAAGACCGGCCTGGGTTACATAGTGAGATCTCATCTCCAACAAACAAACAAAAAATTTTTAAAAATGAATTAATTAACACAAGAAGAGGAAAAATGAATATAGAAGGCAAATAAAGCAGAAAATGAGATTGAGAGGGAGAGTGAAGGAGGCAAGGAAGAGAAGGAGGAAGGCAGAAGGGGGAGGGATAGAGAGAACGGAGGCAGAGAGGTTGCAGAATAGGAAAGAGAGAAAGAGAATTGTGAGAAGTTTTTGCCTGAATTAAGTGTCTTCCCTGTGGCTGCTCCTCCCATTCACCACCAAGTGACTATTCACCTTCCCTCCCTTCTTGTCCTGGTGTAATAGGGGCATCAATGCTTCCTGCCCTCCCCACCAGGGCAACCAACCCAGTGAGGCACAATGGATTTTGTCTTACGAAAGGTGACATGAACAGAAAAGGAGCTTCTCATTTTGTCTCGGGAAATCCGGAAAAGCTTGAAAGAGGAGACAACAGTGAGCAAGGTCAGCAGGATTTGTGAAGCAGAGATGTCCCTGGAGACTTGGAGAGCAGGCTTTATGAAGATAAGCTTCTGAAATGAGTGGATAACTAATACATGCAGCAATGCAGAAGAATCTCAGAAACACTGTGTCGAGTAAAAGAAGCCAGACAGAAGAGACACACTGAGGATTCCATGTCTGTGAGGTGAAAAACAGGTGTGTTAGCTCTTCATTACCATAACCAAAATACCTGATAAGAACAGTGTAGAGGTGGAAGAGTTTATTTTGGCTCATGACTTCAGAGGTTCAGTCCATGGTGGGCTGATTCTTGCTGTGGGCCTGAGATTAGGCAGAACATCATGGTGGAGACATGGCAGAGGGAAGTGGCTCAGTTCATGGCAGCTGGGAAGCAGAGAGGGAGGGGCCAAGGACAGATAAAGTCCCCAAGGTCATGCCCCCCCAGCCTACACCCCACCTTCCTATAGTTTTCAGCATCTCTTAGTAGTCCATTCAAATTATGAATCCACTGACGAGGTCAAGACCTCTCCTGATACAATGTGTTTACCTCTAAACTTTGTTGCATTGCCTAATATATGAGCCCTTGGGAGAATTCCAGATCCAAACTATGACAAGCAAAATTAATCTGGGGTGTTGGAAGCTAAGAGTGGTTACTTGGAGTTGGAATAGTATTGCCTGGGAAGGGACACGAGAGAACTTTCTGGAATGTTGTGAGTATGCTGTGTGTTGATTTGGATAGTGAATACATGAATATACATATGCAAAAATTCATCAAGCTGCATACTTCACTAAAGAATTCTGCATTTTACTTTTTTGGAAGTATACTATACTTAAAAGACTGAGCAGAATGAAAGGATGCATGTAGAAAAGTATATTAAAAATAAAAATGCAGTCAAACACAGTATATCAGGCATTAGTCCTGCTTTTATAATTTATATTTCTGTATTTGAAAGCTGGTTAAAATTTAAAATGAGGTTTCACTGATGCCATGGGAACACATTAGAGTTCTGATTTTAAAATTAGTTTCAACAAATATGTACTTTTACATATTTATTAACTCAAAAATAGATCACTGATGATGTTTGTCTAATGCCTTCGGGCACCCACATTCTATGACTTGGGGAAACTATTCATTTTTATTTATATCAAAATAAAATTGAGAAAAAAATCGAGATTTTTATTTATCTGAGGAGCAATATTATTGCATTCATGACCACGAACTTGTTTATAAAAACCTTCCAGAAAAAAAGTGGAAGAATTTGCTAGGCATACACTAGCAAAATCCAAATATTAGTAAATGTTTAGTGCTTTGAAATATGCCTGAAATGTGTGTCACTGTAAACATATCTTCTTCCACAGAGTGATATGAAAACATTGGCAGGGTTGACTCATTTATTTTGTGAACTAAAAGTATATGCCATTGAGTGCTAAATAAATAAGTATTAACCACACTTTGAAACACACCATAGCTACAATGTAAGAGTTTCTTCACTGGAACTCTGAAGTTCATGACTTTGACCTTGGCTTTTAAGCGGCTTATAGAAGATCCTGTGAAAGGCCCTAGAAGTTAAGATGGTAGTGAAATTCAAGTTCTGCAACTTATTGTCTGACTGTAGGACTTTGCCTTATCTCTTCTGTAAGAGCTGAGCTGCTAATACCTGCCTCAGTGTGGAGCCCTGTGAGACTGAGTGACAGAAGGTGACAGTGTAGGTCTGGCATGCAACAAGTGCTCAATAAATGCTCTCCTCCCTCTGCTGGGGATTCTGTGGTCACTACGATCTCTCTGTTAGGCCACAGTGGTGTCTACATACCACACTGTTGCTTTTTAGCTTTAATAGTTTGATTTATTTGATGTATGATCCTTTCAGAATATAAATTAGTAAACAGGGAGTGATATTTGTTTCAGATAATTTTTGTTTCCTTGTTTTCAGTGTTAATAAATAAATTATAGATTGACAGAACAAGTTAAACTTGTGGTACACGAGCTTCTTGCCTGTGATTTATTTATTGGGATCCATCTCCACCTGATCAAGGCACTGTGTGTGTGTGTGTATGTGTGTGTGTGTGTGTGTGTGTGTGTGGTGCTGGGGATCCAACTTGGGCCTCACACATGGTGGGCACTCTACTACTGAGCTCCATCCCCTTAACATTGGCCTCTCTTTCATGGTTACCTTAGTGGTATCGTGGACAGTATTTGGGTGACTTTTACATCTGCAATGAGAGGATTCTCTCCTCTGAATGGGAAATTGGCAGCATTATGGTAACTCAAAGTGTTATTAAGAAAAAACATTGTATGTACTTGACAACAAGGTGGGAAATGCTCAGAAACTTCCATAGAAGCAGAATCTCTTGTGTAGGTTGTGTGTCCAACATTGGCTGCTATGCAACTGGGCCTCCAATGACCGAAAAAGATAACGTGGCAAAAGCAACTTTTTTGATTCATTGGCCTTTGGAATGGGTTTGTGACTTATAGACTCTACTTAGAACATAATTGTGCCATTTCTATCTTCACAAATGTGGCATACTCTTGAATCTAAGCTGCAGGGATAGCTTTATGAAATGAAATTTCTCCATAGTGCTTTAAATGGAAATTGCTGCGCCAGCTACATGGGAGTGTCTATTCTGGAGCTAATTGAAACTGCTCTGGCAGATGCTGGAAACAAATGCTGGGCTATATTTGCTTATGAGGGTCACTTTCTCCACTGCGTCACATGCAAAACTCCCCACATTACCCTGGGTTCTAGGAAAGAGGACAGGAGGAAGGGAATTTGGCCACTGCCCTCTATACATGACTCTATACTTCAGTGACACTGCGGTTCTGTCTGTGATTGGCAGGTGCCTTGTGCTATAACAACACCTCGTCCTATAACTGTCATACAGATTTGTTGATACAGACTGAATGTATGAAAGCATTTAAAAGATAAAACTGGTCAAGTGTGTCATTTAATTTTTAATATGGATTCTGTCTTTATATCAATATTCATTTAGTCTTGTATTCAACATTTATTGAGTGCCTAAGAGTAATAGCAAAAATTTATTGAAGGCTTAGAATATGCCAGAGTATTCTATTTTTAAAAAATGTTTTAACTCATTTAATCCAAACAAAAGCCCTGTAATCTCTACTTTATAGGTGAAAGAAGCAAAGAGGTGAAATGACTTCCTTAGTGTTGGTTAAGTGCTCTGAATGTACTAGGCAGTGGGCAGTATGATAGGAATGCGCAGATCCACAACATGCAGCCCAGTGCTCAAGGGTATCAGAGTCTAGTGGAGGCGAGGCAAGAACAGAGAAATTGACCCTCCTATGGGTAAACCTAGTGATGGGGAAATGGCTCAGTGCTGAGGCAAACAGCTTCATCATCCTATCCTGGGTCAAGAGAAGTCATCCAGTGGGGGACCAGGCTACTGAACAAGGGAGGATGCCATATACTAGTGATGACCCCCAAACCCCTGATGCCAGGGTCCTTAGGCTTCTCCAAAGCCTTGCAGGCTGGGCCCAATGGATTGATTCAGTGTAGGGGGTCTGATGGATTCCTAGTACCCCTCAAGAACCTTTGGCTGTCTTCTTTTCTGGTTAATGGCCTAGTGACACTTTATTGCTGTTTGAATTATTATGGCTTCTCTGTAAAGTATGATATATTTCATCAAAATAAACAATGTTAATGTTTTGCTCTTGGAACCACATATAACTCCTGCTGGAAAGGGCAGAGACACCATTCTCAGCATCATGGTGCTGGGAAGCCCTGTGGATTCTTTCCCTTCCTTTCTACAAAGTCTTCTTCCTCCGCCCACCATCTCCTCTGCTTCTGTAAGTCTATGCCACCCTGCACAATTCACCACCTCATTTTCTTCTCATTTTTCTCCCCACCCACAGAATAGCTTCATCTCTTTGGCTTACACATTCTAGCTTCAGTCTCACTCCTGTGTGTCCCCTTGGCCAGCCGACTTGGCCCACCACTCTTCTTAGCTCTGCTCTCAGAATGAAGACCACAGTTTGCAGCGTTAGATTTGCACTCTGATTCCCATAACCCGTATTTACTGGGCACCAATTATCTGCAAAGCCCAGGTAGCAATCCTGCCTTCAAGGAAATGTCCGGAGTGGCAGAGAGGAGACACAGGCATGCCTGCTTCTGTTTCAAGGTAGAAGTATAAAATGCCATAAAAGCCAAAAGGTACCTTACAGAGGGAGGAACTCTTCTAAAAGGACATGGAGAGATTGTGTGAAGGAGACTGTGTTCTTGAAAGTGGAGCTCTCACCAGTGTGCTGGGACATGGATACAAGTGAATTAAATAGCTATCTCCTTAGCACATGGCTTGCTGGAAGGACCTGACTGTCCTGGACATTTATCTTGGAGGGCTGTACAAGAATACCATCTCCTCTGGGCACAGTCCCAAAGTGAAACTGATGAGAGCACTTTATTAAAGAGGGATTAGATTTGGACATTGGGATTGTGTGTGTGAGGAGTGAGAAGGAATCTGACTGTGGTGTGTTGTGTGTGTGTGTGAAGCCATAGGGAGTAAGACAAACTGCAAATAGTCAAAAAATCAATCAATCAATCAATCAATCAATCAATCAATCAATAAATAAATAAGATGGATTCAAATGTTATACAGGGTCTCAAATATCAGGCTGAGCTTAAACTTTATTCTGAAGTTGAAGGAGTCAGTGAAGGGAGCAGAACCACGTCATCTGATCAAAGCTTTGTGTATACTGATGCTGCTTCTCAGGTTACAAGGCAAGAAACTAGAGATGAGACCTGAGGGAAGGTTTTTGAGGTTTTATTTGTTTTCTTTTTTTATTTTTATTTTAAAAATTTTTTTGTAGCTGTAGATGGACAGAATGTATTTTATTTGTTTATTTATATGTGGTGTTAAGGATCGAACCCACTGCCTTGTGCGTGCTAGGCAAGTGCTCTACCACTGAGCTACAGGCCCAGCCCCGGTTTTTGAGGTTTTATAAGTAAAAGACAAACATGAAATAAAGCAGTGATTGTAAGATCATGAGATTGGGCAGAGGCAGGTGTTTTGGAAGACCCTCATGGAACTTGACCTCTGATTGGTGGAGCCAGGTGTGCATCAAGGGTGGAGGTGGAGGAGAGGGAGGGGAAGTCAGGGATGAGGCCCGAGCCTGATGCCTGGTTAATGGGTCACATGTGTCATTGTAGCCATTGTAAAGTGACATCTTCTCTTCTGTCTTGCTGACACAAGCCATTCCCAGTCTGAGGAATGACTCCTGATGGTGTGAGCCAGGCCCTTCCTTTCCCTTTGCTAGTGGTGATCTCAGTATAGATGTGACCCTTCCTTTCCCTTTGCTAGTGGTGGTCTCAGTATAGATGTGACCCGGGTGTGGCTAACAAGCTCAATGAGAGAAGTAACCTAAGGGCTCTCTGACAAAAGAAAAAAGCTGAGAGATGTCTTTATTCTCTCTTCTCCTCTTCCTTGGATGCTGTTTTGATACCTTGGTGGTGAAGGCATCTTGGGACCATGAAGGGGAGACCGAAAGCATCATGGGAAACCCAATCTTTCTTCCTTTCTCCTCTCTTCCGATCCCCCACACGTTTTTCCCCCCCTGGAGATTGAACCCAAGGGTTGTTTACCACTGAGCTACATTCCCATTCCTTTTAAACTTTTTTTTTTTTTTTTTTTTGAGACAGGAACTTGCTAAGTTGCTGAGGCTGGCCTTGAACTTGAGAGATCCTCCTGCCTTAGCCTCCTAGTTGCTGAGATTACAGGCGTGCACCACTGCACCTCATGAGAAACCAATCTAGAGTCCTGATATTGTTGAGTTTGGAATCAACCATGGAACCCTGTGTTTGCAGACTTTCTTTCAAAGTGAGACCATACATGACTATACTATTGTTTATAGCCAGACACATCTGAAATGATAAAATGATTAACGAGAATGTGAGAAAGTCCTAAGAAGATGTGATTGTGGTGGTGCAGCAAGATGAAGAGAGAAGATGAACAGTTTTGTGTAAGGCTAGGTTATGTTCTACCCCCCAACATAAGTATTTATGTTTTCTGGTTACATTGGCTTTATTGTATAAATTTATGGGGTATAAAATGATGCCATGCTTTGTGACTACAGCATAGAATAATGAAATCAAGCTAGTCAACATTTTCATCACCTCAAAGACTTAACTTTGTTTTCAGTGAGAACATGTGCTGTTCCGTCTGGTGATTAGCTTTCTTCATTCCTCTTCTGGTTGTATGTTCCCAGCTGGAGCAAAACATCCCCTGGGTTAGGCAGTGTATCCACCACTGCTCTTTTCAACACACATGGCAGAAAGTAGCTTGAACTGACTTAAGATCCAAAGGGGAATTTACTGTATGTCTCAGGAGTGTTTTCTAGAAGCCCAGGGCGGCAAGGCAGCTGGGGCTCAGCCCTGGTGACAGAGGCAGCGGGGCTCTGTCCTCTCTCTCATCCCTGGTTCAGTCTTCCTTTCTCCACTTGATGGAGCAGGAAGATGACTGTCCACCCACACCTCTTGTGCGGGAGACCAATCAGAATGGAAGTCACTTGGGCCTAAGCCTGCATTCTTGGGTGGGCAGTCTGGCCTGGTTTAAGGAGCCACCCAGGACTGTGAGGTGACAGTTTACAGTGTGTGTGTATATTGGGGAGAGAGCAGGGGACAACTAGGAGGGGTCGGATGAGCTTCACAGACACCCCAGAATACATCTACTACTCTGACCACGTATTTACCTGTTTTCTTCCAACAATTTTCCCCAACAAGAGGAATCCTAATAAATAACTTTCCTCACACGACATACAACTTCAATGTTAGAATCATTATTCAAATGTCAAAGGATTTAATATAAAAAAATCACATACCTGTATTTGGGGACATATGGTGTGCCTTGAACCACAGCAAATAGTCCACTGACACCATGTGAAGAGACTGTCCTATCTTCTCCCCTCTGCAGCAGCCATGGCAGTGGTGTGATATCATCTGCTATTTCCATGACTCACCTACCTGGTGCCATATTTTCACCAAAGTCAATAATGTAACTTGTAATAGTTCTTTGAAAAGCCAAATGTATGGTACAAAAATAAGGTTTTGCTACCTTGATGGCATTATGCTTGGTGTTTCTGAAAACTTAAGATCTCAAGCGGTCCCTGAATGTAAGAAAGATCGAACCCATTAGACAAGTGTAGGCTGATGCCCATTAGGATGTTTTAATTAGAATGAAATTTAACTGAGGCCTTAAACATTTGGTTTACTCCTATATTTATTTCCTAGGTAAAATTTATCTTATATTCTCCAGTTTTATAATTCTGAAATCAAAAGGGAGAAGACTCTAAAATCACCCAGTTAGGTTTACAACGAACCTCAACGTGGAGTAGCGCATCCAGCAGGCCTTGTTGAGGGTCCCCATGGTATCACAGATGCCTCCATCCCACCCTGCATCCTGCACCCCAGAGGATATGGAAATGCCTCCAAGATTTCAGACCCCAGGAACTTTGGCACAGAGGCCTGTAGCCTCACTTTTGCTCCATGTGAAATGATTAAAAACAGAATTTTTGTTTTAAAGTAAAAAGGAGTAAATTATGGAGAGACTCAATAAAAGATTGAGTTGTTAAATGTTTTTTAAAATATTAAGAATTGCCTGTTTGGTGTGGTCCTCCTCTGGCTTGATACCCAGTCCTGCAGTGGTAACGGTGGAGTTGCACTGAAGTGGCAGACAAAGGTAGCTTTTATTCCAGACCAGGTCTTTGGCTGGTATGGGTTTCAGGTGGGGTGCGTGGAGGGTCCACAGGACTGTGGTGAATTTCTACGTGACTCTCCAGGCGTATGAAGGGCCCAGGGTTTCCCAGGAACTAATATTTTATAGTTAATATTTTTTTGGTTAATATGAACACGATGTTCCTACTATTTGGACTTTTAGTCATTTTGATAAATGCTGCTGCTTCCATTTTTTTAGGCTTCCTGGTGTTAAAGTAACTCAGTATTAGAGCTACAAAGGGACAGTGGCTCATTCAGCCTAACTCCCACTGTACAGAACAAAGTCTGAGACTGGAAGAAATGAAATCATTAGGAGGATTACTGATAGTACTTGACTTAGTTTGATGTTAAGTCACTCAGTTTTTATTAGGGGGACTGGTTGGAAATCTGGTTTCCTTAACTACGAAGCCCAATTCCTTTGAAAAATGACAGTATGGGGTAGAGAGAAATGGTAGAGCTCATGAACACCTTAGCAGATTGGAGTTTTTTTCGGTGCTGTCTTTGGTACCTTAGGCCATGACCCATAGGTTGGCAAATGACAGCCCCACTCATGTGTGTTGTTGGATAGGTCACAGACTAAACATCCTTGTAGGCCATAAGCAAATAACCACAAAAACAAAGACGAATGTGTAGCAAAGACCATATATAATTTCAACACCCAAAATACTTACTATCTGGTTCTTTACAGAGGTTCTCTGGCCCCTAGGGCACCATGGCAGGCTATGATAGCTCCATACCCAGTGCTAGTCTTGCTTGCAGGGCCCTACTTCGGTTCCTGGAAGCATGGTGCCCACCTTCAGATAGTGGGTCAAAGCCAGTCTTGATAATATATTCCATATTTCTCTGCTTGATTTACTATTGAGGATAGCCATGTGACTTAGTTTTGACCCATGAGACCAAACTGCAAAACTTCTGTGGGGGAGGAGGCATGTTTTGGGGGATGTCTTACTTTTCTGATGTATTCATTTCATAATGCTGGTCTCACTTCTTTGAATGTGATGCAATGGCTGGAGTTGCAGTAGCTCTTTTATGACTCTGAAGTCAGGAGCCACAAGGATTACAGCACCATTGCCCCTGACATTATTAAATCAATGGCAGCAACTACCTATGTCAAGATGTCATGCTGTGTATGAGAAAATTAAACTCCTGTTTACTTAAGCCACTATAATTATTTTATTGTTGCTTGTAGTCAAATATCTTCCTACTGATGAAAACACTATTCAGCTTCAGAAATATCTATTACTTTCAGGTTTTTTTTTTTCCCTAGGAAATATTTTTAGGTCAGTTAAGAACTATAAGACATTTTTTGATCTTTACTTTCCTAGTTGCTCTTCACTCCCTTACTGCATATTCTAATATAGATTTAGTTGTAATTAAGTGATATTTAATCATATAGATAAGCTATACATCCTTGGATAATTATCCTTTCAATTTCCAGATTTCTAAAATGGGAAGAATAACTACCTACCTCACAAGGTCTTTTTGGGAATTAAAAAAACAAATTAAGGTATGAGAGCACTTGGTGTAGTTCATGGTCCATAATTAGTACGCAAAAATGTGTCCAGTTGTTGCTGTTCCAGTGCATGTTACTCTCCTGCTCCTCTTCTTCCTCCTGTTTCCTTCTTTAGGTTTTTAATAAAGCAGTGTGCATCTTAGATCATGTATGCAGCCCCATCCTTTTAATAATGGCAGGAAGGCAATGGCCTTGGAACTGCTCAGGAAATATTTATCTGAGGAGGAGAGGCTTAACTTTTAAATTCAGTGTTGGAAATAACCTGAAGATTTCTCGATCCCTGGGAGTCATTCTGATATGAATATTGATATGAACAGTCTTGGAATGCAAAAGAGCAGCCCAGGAACTGCCTCTTTCCCCTTCAGGGTTTTGTAAGTTACCTGGTAAAATGGATCAAGATACGGAGAACAAAACTTGGCTCAAGACTGACAGTTTGGTGATTGTAGAGGATGCGTGATATGTGACGTCTAGGTGAGACACATTTGGTGCAAGATTTTTTTTTTTTTTGTTTATCAGACCAGTTTGTATTTTTCATAAAGAACCCTTGAGGTTTTGGCAGGAAAGAGAATCTATTTAGTCAAATTAGGAACTGGGGTGGGGGGAAGTGCCTCTTTTTTCAGTTGATGCTTCAAAAGGAGAAGTATTCCTATTGCAATAAATTATTTTCTGATTGCCTATATACCTCTTCCTGCTCCACATCCCCATGCTGAATGGCATCATTAAACAGTGCCCGATGTGAATATTAATGCGAGTCAGGAGAAGTCTGCCAGCCACACACAATGCATTCAGATGTTGGCTTTACATAATTATCCTTCCTTTTTCCTATGTCTTTTTATGATGCCCAGTCTAGATTTTGCAGTGCTATCTTGTAAATCTGCAGTGAAAATTTCTTTACGTTTGGATGACAACCTTAAAATATTGCCATCCTTAGACCCGGATGAAATTTGTCTGAAAAGAACACAAGCTACTGGCAAAAGTGAAATTTTATCATAGTTTTAAAAATACTATTCAGAGTCCACTGATATTTTCCTTCTTTGTTATAGATGTTTCCTGCTACTGGATCTCATTGTTCTCATCTCTGTGTGTAAAAGGGTCAGTAATGTTGGCCACAGTATCCCAACGCCTTGGATTTATTCAAAAATAGTTATTGAATATGGAATGAAAGGACTAGTAAATATGCTAGTCTATGAAAACATATAGTTTCTTGTGAATGGAAATATGATAGCTGTCGACCAACAGATATCACTGGTGGAGAGCTTGTTTGCTTTTCCCTAATGTTGATGAAGTTTCTTTAAAAACTAGTTACAGACTAGATTAGGTAAGGGACAAGGAGACCCCCAAATAGAAAGAGATCAAAAGACAGCTTCTGATTCCTTTCAACAACTTGGTATAAGTGAATTATAATCTAACATAACAGAGGAATTTGAAAGCCATATTTCTAGATCATTATTGATCATGTTGAAGTGTTTGTAGTTAAAAAGAAAAGGTGATTTCTAAAATCTGACAATTTGGCAAATGTAATCTTGATTTTCAAAAATGATAAACTTTACACCCTTCCCAGCCCAAAGTAAGACAGATTCTTAAGCATGTTTTGAAAATTAAAACAAAAAAAGGAGCAAGTCCCCAGGAGCCACAGGGCTTTGCTAAAATCCTTTGCTTTGTGGGTAGGATTACTGGAGGAAGGTCAGTGCAGGGGATCTGAATTTCAAAGGCATTTGTCCAAGGATCTCATGATGAACACATAGAAAATAGAGAAGTTTAGCCTAAATCAATGGTTTTCAAACATTCATTAAACACAAAAGATTTTTTCAAACAAAAGATTAAAAGGAAATGGAATATGACTCTCTCCCAAATAAAAGAAAAAAAAGAGACAGAGCTGACTTGGGGAGAGAAGAAACCCCCACCCCTTGACCACCACTCCCATCCTTGCATCTTCTCCTTGTCCTCTAGGGTCTATGTCCATGGATCTTGAACATTCTGTGGGAAATCACTGGCTGAGAGGATAATACACTAGGCTGTGTCCATAATTAGTTGAATGTACCCAAAGAGCTCGTTACAACACTGGTGACAATCCAGCACACTCTAAGGGAACATCACAGACCCTCATCTTCCTTTTCTCATTTCTTATTTTTAAAATTTCTTAGGTGGATGAAGATATTAGTGATCTAATTCTTGAATGGGAAGGCAGAAGAGAGATGAATGTATTGGAAAGTAAAATGAGAGTCTAAAGAGATCTCAGAAGGGAAGAATGAATGGCAAGGGAAATCCAACCAGGTGAAATTCAGTGGGTGTTTTAGTCAGCTCTTTTGCTGGTGTGACTAAAATATCTGACCAGGACAATTGTAGAGGAGGAAAAGTTTATTTGAGGGATCACAGTTTCAGAGGTCTTAGTCTGTAGAAGGCTGGCTCCATTCCTTGGGGCTTGAGGTGAGGCTGAACATCATGGCGGGGGAGGGTGGTGGAGGGAAGCAGCTCACATCTTGGTGATCAGGAAGCAGAGAGAGACTCCACTCTCCAGATACAAAATATACACCCCATAGCCACGTCCCCAATGAACCACTTCCTCCTGTCTCACACTACCACCTCAGTTTACCGCTCAGTTAATCCCATTAGGGATTCCTTCACTGATTGTGTTAAGACTCTTATAAACCAATCATTTTTCCTCTGAACTTTCTTGCATTGTCTTACATGTGAGATTTTGGGGGACACCACATCCAAACCATAACAATGGGAATGGATGAAAAACATTTGGCATGCATACATATATGTATGTATCCATATATATACATATATATATATACACACACATATATACATATATATACATTTATATATTTTTGAGACAGGGATCATGATTTGACAGCATGTATGAGAAAGGCTTGACATTTTTAGCTGGTTTTGAAGGGAATATCAGTCAAGAGTAGTAAAAGGGTGCAGTCCAGGACAGGGCAACTGATGTTCTCACCCTCTTTGATGGTTAAAACTGACTCAAACTTGTATTCCATGTGGGGCAATAGTGATGGGGCAGCACTTACTCTGTCAGGCATTGTGTTTACTGGTTCTCCATGGACTCTTGTTCTCAGATTGCATGTGCTTTCCTCCTTAAGGTGCATCAGGAATCCTGTTTATATCCACCGCCACCCGTCGCCCTCCCACACGCAGCAGCATGGAGGCCACTTCAGCTGCCCCTCAGCCACATGTTCTCTGGAGGGTCTAAGTCCAGCAAGGACCCAACCAGGAGTTTCCAGAGTCATGATTCCTGAGTTTTCTTAAGACAAAATAGTTTTGGTGTTTTCGACTATTCATTGCAAAGAATGGGTCGAAGGGTCACAGGTGATTCAGACCCCAGAAAAGATAGGTGTCTTGTGACAAGAGAGCATGGTAGCCAGGTGCGGTGGCACATGCTTGTTATCCCAGCTCTTTGGGAGGCTGAGCCAGGAGAATCGCGAGTTCAAAGCCAGCCTCAGCAAGGGTGAGGCGCTAAGCAACTCAGTGAGACCCTGTCTCTACATAAAACACAAAATAGGACTGGGGATGTGGCCCAGTGGTTGAGTGTCCCTGAGTTCAATCCCAGGTACCAAAAAAAAAAAAAAAAAAAAAAAAAAAAAAAGAGAGAGAGAGAGAGAAAACATGGTGTTGATATTTGGTCAGTTCCTGTCCTAGCACTGGGTCATAAAATTTGGAAGTATATACAATGGCCAGTGCTCTTTTAAAGATAATAAAAAGCCTTAAATTAATGTTCTTTCCAAATTGACGATGTGGCAGGTGTTAATCAATTCTAGTCATAACTTAAATTTTTACAGATTGTTAAGGCAGTGTTTCTATAATTAATTGTAATTAATTAATTATAATTAATTATAATTGTTTTCATAATTAATTGTAATGTGAATCCTTCCTTCCATGCATCCTTTTCACATTCTTGTCTTCCCACCTTTTAACACGCCTCCTTCTTTGTCCCTCCCTCTCCTTTCACATTGAGTAAGGATCTTTTATGCTATAGTTACTGCAGAACACAAAAGAATAAAAGTTGGTGTTCTGATATAACCCTTGGATGAAGAGGTAAACAGGGTGACTTGACAGAAATATAAGCAATTTAGTGTGTTTTTCTTTTTCTTTTCTTTTTTTTCTTTCTTTCTTTTTTCCTGTGGAAGGTAGTTTTGCTTTCTTAAGGGAATACACCAAAAAGACAGAGCATTTTATTTGATGCCCAGGGCTTAATGGCCTTTGTTTCAAAATGCACCAAATAGAGCATTTTCGAAGCCACAAGCCTAGTCCTTTTGTTTTAAAACTGTAGTGCTTGTTAGAGATAAACTTTCACCAGGGTTACCTGCTACTTGTGCTGAAAAGATGACAAATTCCAGCTGGCACCTCCTGTTGCCACTTCTCTTTGTGAGGTTTCCTGACCGGAGGGCTCCTTCAGGCTGTGGCGTCTTGTTCCTTCTGACACTAGGGAGAACAACAGCCAGTGACACTATTAGCGTAGCTGCTTGCCAAATGGATTGGGAGTGACGGGGCATCTTCTGCTCACTCTGCCTCCCACAGTCTAGCATTCCCTGGCCACAGCCTTAGGGAAGAAGCTCACACCCCCATCAGCTGACAACTGCTATTTTTCCACAGAAAGGAAACTCTTGACATTAAGATAGAAGTGATTTCCTCATGAGGCTAGTTGGTAACACTTCCATGTAAAAGCATTGAACACAATTTGGGAACTTACATAGACTTTAAAATTTTAGACACTGATTTTGTTTTTCCAGATATCCAGCAAACTACGATGCTGATTCTTCTTCCTCTTCTTTTCCATCATTCTTTTGTTGTTGTTGTTGTTGTTGTTTTGTTTTGCTCAAAAACCTATCCATTCTTTCCTTTTGATTTATAGAGGTACAATCCACCCATTTAAAAGATACAGTTCGATGGTGTTTAGCATATTTACAGAGTTACATAACCATCACCAAAATCAATTTTTGAATGTTTGAATCACTTGAGAAGAAATTCTTTCCCCACCAATATTTACTTCCCATTTCAGCTCTCCCCACCCACCTGCCCCAGCTTCAGCAACTACTGATCTCTTTCCTGTGCTACCAGTTTGCCTTTTCTGGACATTTCATATAAATGGAATCATTTAGTTTGTGGTCTTTTGTGTTGGACTTCTACTTAACATAGTGTTTACAAGGTCCACTTTGTTGTATCCACTATCAGTACTTTGTTATTTTTCAGGACTAATATTTCATTGTATGGGTATGCTACATTTTGATTCATTCATCTTTTCCAAGGCACCAAACTGTTATTTCTTCTGTAAGATTATAACTATTTTGAGGGGTGAGTTTTTTTCCTCCACTTTATATGATGCGTATAATATATAATGCAGTACCTGCCATGTAATATATGTTCAATATTGTTAACTTGATGCTTTAGAGTAAAAAATGAGTTCTGTATCTTTTTGGCTTTAACAGAGTAAAGGTTGGTTAAGGAAAGAAGAGAGGGAAAGTGAGAGAAATAGTTTGACATAATGGATTGAATGAGTAATCGTAAAAAAAGGGGGGGGAGGGTGAAATAGAGAGAAGTCCTTCCTCTTAGAAGAGCATGGATGCTTTGGGAAGATTTCTAGGTAAATTGGAAAAGCCACAAGGAGCCACATATAGACAAGCACAGGCAGTTTGAGTAAGAGCCAGAATTTTAGGGTACTCATCTCAGATTACTTTGAAAGTTTTTGGCAGAGACAACTGTAGGCTGTTTTGTTCGTTGCTTTGTATGTCTATCTTAAAATGTCAACATTTGACTATAAAATTGTTTTCATTCATGAATAATTGATATTCCTCATCACTTCTGCCATCGCCCTCACTACTGCTACTGTTGTCAGCTCTCTGGCCACCATGAGATGGATGCTGGGTCAAACTTAAATTAAAATATCATGAAAAATAGCCATTTCTTGGTACTCAGGACAAGGGTTAGCTGTTTCTTGGCACTTGGGTACTTGGTGCTCTGGTATTGAGTGTACTCAAATACTTCATTTGACTTCTTTTATTAGTTTTGTTAATAATCCTATGAGTTAGGACATAACAGCCTCCCCAGATTTACTTATAAGAACAGGTTTAACTGACTGATATCTCCTCTTCTGTAATTTACAGGCACAGCTCCCAAACTTAGTCTTATTTCTGCCTCTTCTCTATTGGACTCATGATGATTTTTAGTTACAGTGTTTTGGATAACAGTTAGCAAATCTTCACACATGAAATATTCACACCCCTACCGCTCCCATTGTGGATGCTTCCCACCTCTTTAATTTGGGCTTAAATGACTGGCATTGACCACTGGAATAGTGGGGGACATGATGTGGGCAGAGGCCTTAAAAGTATTTGTACCCTGGTTTGTCTTTCGTGTGTTAGTGATCCCCCATGAGAAGAAGGCACCAAATAGCCACTTCCCCTTTAGTTTGGGCCCTAGAATGAACATAGACATGGAGCAGACTTTAGCCAACTGGTTTGTGGCAATGCCCAGTTGATTTTCAACTTATGTTCACTCTAACTGGGTCAACTATGTACATTTGAGTATGAAAATAAACATTTGGCATTGCCAGCTGCTGGGCTGAGGTAGTTTGCTACACAGACTGACTGACTATCACAGTAGTTATCTATTTGTTCTTTTAATCATGTATCCATTTAGTAATTAATTTTACCATGATTGATTTGACTGTGTACTGTCTGCCAATCACAATTGTAGATGCTAGGCATATAAAGATGCAAAATTTTTGTTGTGGTGATGTGTAGTGCTTAGTCAAGAGAGACAATGTGTCCATACATTAGAAGACAGGTTAAAATCTGTAAGTGCCTTGGCAGACAACTACATCTATTCTTTGAAATTTCGGAGGAGAGGATATTATGACTGATTGAAGGTAATATATGTAATTACTGGGAGAATTTAGCACCACTGACCAACAAGAAATGCTATTTTGTGAAGTTTATTTCATGATTTTAATAAGCAGAAATGAAACCCACATCAACAAGTTAAACGTTAGATACCTTTTATCAGAAATTGAGAAATCAGAATCTCTCCCTGTAATATTGCTGTGAGCATGAGGTCAAGGCATTTGCATGAAATCATGGGAATGAAACTACAGAATCCTCTTATTTTGTTCTTTTTGTATTGCATGGCCTGCAAGATAGAATGTAAAATATGTTACCGAATTCCTGCATCTATCACTTTTTACCAGTTTTCTTGTGTTTAGTACCTGGCATGGTCGCTGGAGGTATGCTGTCCTCTTGTTAAGCATTTGGGCTCTGGGGTCAGATAGACCTGTGAAGATCCAGCATCTCAGATGATTTAGCATTTCTGCACCTAATAATCCCTCTACAGAATTAGTCCTGTAGCAGACCATTACCAAATGTTGAACATTATTGTTCACTATGTGGTCCAAACAACCCTGATGAACAAGCCTGGAGCCTAGAGCTACCTGCCAACAACACCTCATGTTGTGTTATGGTCAGCAGATTAGTTTCAAATACCTTTTAGTCCAGCCCAAACAGAGGGAAAGTTTTTTAAAAGACATGGTTGGGCATGGAGTGCTTCAACCTGTTCAGCTAGTGGGAATACCAGATTCTCCATACACCTTACATTTAATGGAATAATCTCATTTCAGCTTCAGATTCCTAGGGAACCTATGGGCAGATATCCTGGATCTCTCTGAACCTCTACTTTCCTATCTGTAAAATGGAGATAACAGTAACTACTTAACACCATTGCGGTTATTTCAAAGATGGAATGAAATTAACAGTTTAATTCTAATGTGCTTATTTGATATAAGGGATGAAGGACTAGAAAGCTGTTGCCACCCTGTTACTTTCCAAATATGACCAGGTTTTGCACCGTGGCAGAGCTGGCTCTTTCAGGGATGATCTGAAAAATATATATATACAGCCTAACCAGCAAACTTAGCTATGGCTCCTATGCCTTTTCATTTTGAAAAAGAAAAAAGATTCCTTCATCGCATAAATATTTTTAGCTTTTCTGAATCCACCTTCGTGCAGTAAAATGCTGTTCACCATGGTTGAACTAGGACTTATGTGTTGATTCTCTCTCCTTTGCTGTTTCAGGAAAATGAATGGAAGACTGTCATCACAGCACTTCCCTGTGTATGATTTAAACATCTTCCTTTTCATAAGCAAGTTCTATGTTTTTTTTTTCATTTTAAACCAATTTAATACTTTTGTTCAGTACCAGCCATTATTAATTTCTCTCATGCACATATTTCAAATTCCTCACATGACAGTTTTGAGAAACTAATGAAAATTAGAGTGTGTTAGCATATCACATTCCTACAGAGACCTGCTAATACATTCAATTACATTTAGTAATGGTAATGGAGACTACAGAGAAAAGCGTTGCCATTTATACCTGCTTGCTCAAATTCATTCTCTCTCTCTCCCTGGCTCCCTCCCTCCCTCTCTCTTTCTCTCTTCTCTCTTCCCCACCCTCACCAAATATTTGGAAAAAATAGAGCATAATGCAAAAGAAAAGTCATTTTTGATGCTATTTTAGAAGGTGGTTATTTCTGAAAATGCATTTCCTCTGGCTATGAAACAGGAGGGTGATAGCAGTAACTTACTTATTATTTGTCAGTTAGGAACATTAGTCCATTTATCTATACTACTGAGAATCTTCTTTTTGCTCACCAAAGGCTTCAAAGGAATTATATAAAGATATTTTTCTCCCTAGATACATACTTTGGCAATTTGATTTTGTTTTAAAGTAGCATAATTACATTTTCTCCATCCATTCTGTGAATCACAGCCACCTTGGGAATTCCTTTGAAAACCCTGATTAGGGATGGGATGTGTGAGTGACGGGTGTATGCGTGTGTTGATGTTCACCATCTCCTGAGACTGATTCGAGATTTAGCTCTGCCCAGCAGGACTGGCCCTGGGCTTCACGGTATTATTTTGAGGTGTATAGGCTCAAGTAATTGTGTGTGCTGTGGCCAGCAGGTTGGTCAAGCCATGTACACACAAATACATATGGAGGACCTCAATTATTGATGCCAAAAACTTTTGTATCCCATTATGGGATTAATCAAATGGATATTTATTCTTCCTAAGTCTTTCCATTTCAATATTTTCTATTTTAGGTAATGACCTTCTGGAATTCAGGGACAGTATCACTAAATTTATTTGGTGTAACCTGTATATGCATTTTGACAAAAAATGAATAATACATTTGCTTATTAAATAGTGATTTATTAGGATAGTGTTTTCAAATATGTCTGTTAATTTGTTTGTGTGAGATCACATTCTGGTTTATTATTCTCATTAAGATAGACTAGTTAGGACAGATACACTTTGGTTGACCTGCACAAGTTCAGTGTTAGGCATTGTGCTGTGTTCATGGTAAAGAGATGGATAAGAGCAAGTTAATATTTAAGAATTGCAAGTACTTGGCAAATAAAGTTACCTGGTATCTAACCTTTCCTGAAATTTTTAGTCTTGGAATCTATGCCAGGAAGACAGAATTGCTAGCTATAATGAGGTTACTATTCTGATCTAAGCACAAGACTGTAATTTGCCTGAACTAACAAAATGCAAAGTACAATTAATGAGGTTGCTCATTTTAAAAATGCTGAATATTATCCAATATTTGTCTATGAAAATATGTGTGTTCAAGATAAGGCTGTTAAAGTTTTATTTCCAATAGCCAATGTATATATTTATGCATGTGCATCATGCTTTAATATGAAACCTTTCCCTTTTTTGTTTTTATTAGTGTGTTATAGTCATATGTAATAGTGGGATTCATTTTGACATAATCATAAATGCATGGAATATAATTTGCTCCACTCAGTCCCCAGTACTTCCTCTTTCCCTCACCTCCTACATCCTCCTGTTCCTCTTCCTCTGCTCTATTGGTCTTTCTTCTTTTTCTTTATAATTTTCTTTAAAATTAATACTTCATAGATACACATGAAAGTGAAATCACTGTGGTATATTCATATATGTGCATAGCATAATTTGGCCAATTTCATTGCACTCTTCCTCTCTACTCCCATCCCTCGCCCTGAACTCCTTGCTTCTATTACAGTGATCTTCCTTTTATTTTTGAGATCTCTCCCTTTCTTTTTTTTCTCATTTCTCACTAGCTTCCACATATGAGACAAAACATTCAACCCTTGACTTCCTGAGTCTAGTTTATTTCACTCAGCATGATGTTCTCTAGTTCCATCTATTTACTAGAAAATCCCATAATTTCATTTGTCTTTGTGACTGAGTAAAGCTGCATTGTTTATATATACCACATTTTCTTTATCCATTCATCTGTTGACAGGCTGTTTCCATAACTTAGCTATTGTGACTTGTGTTACTATACACGTTGGCATGCCTATGCTGATTTTAGCCCTTCTGGATAAATAACAAGGAGTAGGATACCTGGGTCATATGGTGGTTCCATTCCTTTTGAGGAATCTCCATACTGTGTTCTGGTAATTTGTAGTTCACCAACAATATATGAGTGTACTTTTCCCCCAAATCCTTGCGATCCTTGCCAACATTTATTATTATTCGTATTCTTAGATGATTGCCATTTAACTGGAGTAAGATGAAATCTCAATGTAGTTTCAGTTTGCATTTCCAAGATTGCTGGGGATGTTGAACATTTTTTCATATATATGTTGGCTATTCATATCTCTCCTTTGGTCTATTTAGTAATTTATTAGTTGGATTGTATTAGGTTTTTAAAAAATATATTCTGGATATTACCCTGTCAGACGAGCAACTAGAAAAGATCTTCTCCCATTGGTATTTTGATGAGGATAGCATTCAATCTATATAATGCTTTTGGTAGTATAGCCATTTAGACAACATGAATTCTGCCTATCCATGAGCATGTGAGGTCTTTCTGTCTTCTAAGGTCTTCTTCAATTACTTTCTTCAGCTTTCTATAGTTTTCATTGTAAAACTCTTTCACCTCCTTGGTTAGGTTTACTCCTAAGGTTTTTTTTTTTTTTAAGGTTATTGTGAATGGGTTAGTTTTCCTGATATCTTCCTCAGCAGATTGATTATTCAAATACAGGAAAGCAATTGATTTATGTATGTTCTCTTTGTATCCTGCTTCGTGGCTGAATTTGTTTATCAACTCTAGAAGTTTACTCATGGAGATTTTTGGGAATTCTAGATACAGAATCATGTCATTAACAGAGATCATTTAACTTCTTATTTTCCTATTTGAATCTCTTTAATTTCCTTTTTTTGCCTGATTTCTCTAGGTAGAGTTTTAAGAACTATGTTGAATAGGAATAGTGAACATGGCAGTCTTTGTCTTATTCCTTAGTTTAGAAGCAGTGCTTTCAGTTTTTCTCTATTTATTATGATGTTGGCCTTGGGTTCATCATTTTACAATGTCAAGGTAAGTTCCTTCTATCCCTAGTTTCTCCAGTATTTTTAACATGAATGGATGCTGGATTTTGTTGAATACTTTCACTGCATCTATTAAAATAATCATGTGATTCTTGTCCTTAACACTATTTATATGTTGAATTGCATTTATTGATTTACATATGTTGAACCAGCCTTACATCCTTGAGATGAAACCCACTTGATTGTGGTGCACTATCTTGTTAATGTGTTTTTGAATGTAGTTTGCCAATATTTTATTAAGGACTTTTGCATCTATTTTCATCTGGCATGTTGGTTGGAAGATTTTCTGTCCATGATGTGTTTTTGTCTGGTTTTGGTATTAGGGTGATACTGGCTGCAAAGAATGAATTTGGAAGTGTTGTTTCCCTTTCTATTTCAGGAACTATTTTAAGGAGGAATGACATTAGTTCTTCAAAGGTATAGTAGAACTTAGCTTAAAATCCATCTGGTCCTGGGATTTTCTTTGTTGGAAGGCTTTTCATTATTGCTTCAATCTCATTGCTTGATATTGGTCTGTTTCTATATCCTCATGGTTCAATTTGGGTAGGTTATGTATGTCTATAAATTTGTCAGTATCTTCTAGATTTTCCAGTTTATTAGAGTATAAATTTTCAAAATACTTTCTAATGAGTTTCTGGATTTCAGAAGTATCTGGTGATATCTCCTTTTTCATCTCTAATTTTGTTGATTTGGGTCTTTACTCTTTTTCTTTTGGTGAGTTTGCCTCAGGGTTTATCAATTTTTATCTTTTTAAAGAATAAGCTTTTATTGCATTGATCCTTTGTATTTTTTACTCTCAATTTCATCAGTTTTTGCTCAGATCCTGTAGTCTACTGATTTTGGAATTAGTATTTTGGAATTTTGTTCTTCTTTTTCTAGGGCCTTGATGTATAATATTAGATTATTTATTTATGATTTTTCTATTTTTTAATGTAAGAATTCAATGCTATAAACTTTGTTTAGAATTGCCTTTATACTATCACAGAGATTCATGTTATATATCTATTCTCATTTGTTTCTAAGAATTTTTAAATTTTTTCCCTGTTTTCCTTTAAGATTCATTCCTTATTCAAAAGTGTATTATTTAATCTTCAGGTGTTAAAATGATTCTATTTTTTGAATTTATTTATTCTAATTAGGTATATATGAGAGCAGAATGCATTTTGATTCACTATACATAAGTGGAGCACAACATTTTATTTCTCTGGTTGTACATGATGTAGAGTTGCACCATATGTGCAGTCATACATGTACCTGTAGCAATGATGTCCATCTCATTCCAACATCTTTCTGTGCCCCATGCTCCCTCCCCTCCTCTCCCTCCCCTTTTGACCAAAGTTCCTCCATTCTTCCCATTCTTTGGATGCCCCTTCCCCATTATGGGTCAACATCCACTTATCAGAGAGAACATTTAATCTTTGGTTTTTTGGGATTGGCTTACTTCACTTAGCATGATATTCTCCAATTCCATCCATTTACCTGCAAATGCCATAATTTTATTCTCTTTAATGCTGAGTAATAATCCATTGTGTATATATACCACAGTTTCTTTATCCATTCATCTATCAAGGGGCATCTAGGTTGGTTCCACAGTTTAGCTATTGTGAATTGAGCTGCTATAAACATTGAAGTGGCTGTGTCACTGTAGTATGCTATTTTTAAGTCCTTTGGATGTAGACCAAGGAGGAGGATAGCTGGTTCAAATGGTGGTTCCATTTTCTGTTTTCTAAGGAACCTCCATACTGCTTTCCAGATTGATTGCACCAATTTGCAGTCTCACCAGCAATGTATGAGTGTGCCTTTTCCCCCACATCCTCGTGAACACTTGTTGTTTGCATTCTTGATAACTGCTATTCAGACTGGCATAAGATGAGATCTTAGAGTAGTTTTGATTTGCATTTCTCTAATTGCTAGAGGTATTGAATAATTTTTTATATGTTTGTTGATTGATTGTATATCTTCTTAGAAGTGTCTGTTCTGCTCCTTAGCCCATTTATTTATTGTGTTGTTTCTTGGTGTTAAGTGTTTTGAGTTCTTTATATATCCTGGAGATCAGTGCTCTATCTGATGTGTGTGTAGCCAAAATTTGCTCCCAGAATGTAGGCTCTCTCTTCATTTCAGTGATTGTTTCTTTTGCTGAGAAGAAGCTTTTTAGTTTGAATCCATCCCATTTATTGATTCTTGATTTTATTTCTTTTGCTTTACAAGTCTTGTTAAGGAAGTTGAGGCCTAATTTGACATGATGAAGGTTTGGCCCTACCTTTTCTTCTATTAGGGGCAGGGTCTCTGGTCTAATTCCTAGGTCTTGATTCACTTTGAGTTGGGTTTTGTGCATGGTGAGAGATAGGGGTTTAGTTTCATTTTATTTCATATGGATTTCCAGTTTTCCCAGCACCATTTGTTAAAGAGGCTATCTTTTCTCCAATGTGTGGTTTTGGAGATAGTATAAGATAACTGTATCTAGTATAAGATAACTGTATTTATATGGGTTTGTCTCTGTGTCTTCCATTCTGTATTATGGGTCTACATGTCTATTTTGGTGCCAATACCATGACATTTTTGTTACGATAGCTTTGTAGTATAGTTTAAGGTCTGGTATTGTGATGCCGCCTGCTTCACTCTTCTTACTAAGGGTTGCTTTGGCTATTCTGGGTCTCTTATTCTTCCAAACGAATTTTATGATTGCCTTTTCTATTTCTATGAGGAGTGATGTTGGGATTTTAATTGGAATCACATTAAATTTGTATAACACTTTGGATAATATGACCATTTTGATAATATTGATTCTGTCTATCCAAGAACATGGGAGATCTTTCCATATCCTAAGATCTTCTTCAATTTTTTCATTAATGTCCTGTAGTTTTTATTGTAGAGTACTTACCTCTTTTGTTAAATTGATTCCAAAGTATTTTTTTTTTTTTGAGGCTATTGTGAATGGGGTAGTTTTCCAAATTCTTCTTTCAGAGGATTCATCACTGATGTATAGAAATGCATTTAATTTATGGGTATTGATTTTATATCCTTCTACTTTGTTGAATTTATTTATTCTAGAAGTTTTCTGGTGAAATTTTTTGAATCATCTAAACATAGAATCATGTTGTCAGTGAATAATGATAGTTTGAGTTCTTCTTTTCCTAATTGTATCCCTTTAATTTGTTTTGTCTGTCTAATTGCTCTAGCTAGAGTTTTAAGGACTATGTTGAATAGCAGTGCTGCAAGA